>JBAKBP010014968.1:0-57101 GCA_037953745.1 Lithodes maja | reverse complement strand
CCACACCTTCATTGTCTGTCTGTAGCAAGACGGCACCAGCCCCTACACCACTAGCATCTGTTGCCAGCTGAAAAGGCCTGTTAAAGTCTGGGGCCCTGAGTATCGGGTGAGTACACAGCAAATGCTTCACCAAATTAAAAGCCTTTTCACACTCAGGCGCCCACAAAAACTTTTTGTCTTTAGATAACAAATCTGTGAGAGGTGCCAACACCGTGGAGTAACCTTTTATAAAGCGTCTGTAGTAGCCTATCATACCCAAGAATCTCATAATCTGCTTCTTGGTGGTTGGGTGCGGAAATTTATTGATAGCCTGTACCTTGTTCTGAGGAGGGCACACCTGTCCCCTTCCCACTACAAACCCAAGGTACTGCACAGTGGCTTTTACGAAGTCACACTTTGCCAAATTTACTACCAGACCTGCTTCACTAAGTTTCCGGAACAAGGTCTCCAGGTGCTCACAATGGCTCTCAAAGTCGTCATCATAAATGATTACATCGTCCAAGTATACGGTGCAATTTGGAATGTCCTTGACAATTTCATTCATCAGGTTCTGAAACGTTGCTGGTGCATTCTTAAGTCCGTAGGGCATAACATTACACCGGTAAGTACTCCCGTCCACCACAAAACCACATACCTCTTTAGCACGCTCGGACAAAGGTACTTGCCAGTAACCTTTTACTAAATCTACTTTAGACAAAAACCGAGCATTACCAATTTTATCAACACTATCATCAACCCGAGGAAGAGGATATGGGTTAGTTGGAGTCAAACCGTTTAGCCTACGGAAATCAATACAGAAGCGTACCTTGCCATCTGGCTTAGGCTGCAGTGTTACGGGGGAAGTCCATTTAACGGTGCCTTTCTCTATCAACCCTCTACCGAGCATATACTCCAACTCATCCCTCAGAGCGGGTAGTTTTATGGGGGGCACACGGTACGGGATTGACTTAAAGGGTAGATGGTCCCCCACGTCAACATCATGCATAGCCTGAGTAGTGAGGCCTGGGTGTTCAGCAAATACAGTGGGGTATGAACCGAGCAACTGACGGATAGCTTCAAACTGCGGCTCAGGCAAATGAGCTATAGCCTCGTCAGCCCTTAGGCTCGAGTTCCCCGCCCACTGATCCGCTGAAACATGGTGATCCCAGCTATCCTCCTCTGAAGCTTGACTGTCCCCCTCTCCTTCTCCACCACGGCCGCAACAAGCCAACACAGGGACAGTGAGAGGCTCAGAGGGGCGCCTCACATACTCTTTTATCAGGTTCACGTGACATAACTGGTTCTTTTTCCTCCGGTCTGGAGTGGCAACAAGGTAATCTAGGTCCGAAATTTTCTCCACAATTTTATAGGGTCCAGTATACTTCGCAGACAAGGGGTTACCAACCAAAGGCAACAAAATTAATACCTCTTGTCCTACAATGAACTTCCGGAGCTTCACCTTGCGATCATACCTGTCCTTCATTAAAGCTTGTGATCCTGTTAAATTCCGACCTGCCATCTCCAGACTCTTAAGCATGCGCTCACGGCTTTCAAACACATACTTTAACAAGGAACAAGGCTGCACAGTTCCTTCCCAAATTTCCCGCAGCATATTAAGGGGGCCCCTGACGCGGTGTCCAAAAATCAGCTCGTTTGGACTAAATCCCAGGCTCTCACCAGGCACTTCCCGAGCAGCAAACAGTACATACGGCAATCCAAGATCCCAATCTCTTCCGTTGTCAGCACAATAACACCTGAGCATGCTTTTAAGGGTGGCATGCCACCGCTCAAGCACCCCTTGGCTCTCAGGGTGATACGCTGACGATACCACCGCCCGTATCCCATGCTGTTGCATTGTTTGCTTAAAGAGATTGGAGGTGAAATTGGACCCCTGGTCAGACTGAATCTCCTCCGGGTACCCGTACCTTGAAAAGTACCACAACAAGTTACTGACTACCGTCTTAGCCATGCCGTTTTTCATGGGGTATGCATCGGGGTATCTAGTGGCAACATCCATGATGGTTAACAAAAATTTATTACCAGCCTTTGTGGGAGGGAGTGGACCAACCATGTCAACAACAATCTTACTAAAAGGTGGCCCAATTACAGGAATAGGGTGCAACGGAGCTTTAGGAATAACTTGGTTTGGTTTCCCGACCCGTTGACAAATATCACATGAGTTTATCCATGACTGCACATGAGACTTCATCCCCGGCCACCAAAACAACTTCCCCAAAGCCGCCACCGTTTTTCTTACCCCCAAATGTCCTGCCAGCGGTGTGTCATGCGCCAAACTCAGTAGGCTATCCCTGCACTCCCGCGGCACCACCAACTGGTCCACTACTCCGGACCCCTTTTTCCAGCTACGGTTAGGGTCTTGAAAACGCCGATAGAGGATGCCATCTAAATAAAAAAAATCTCCCGGCTGTGCATCACCGTCCTCGTCGAGCTCCACAGCTCCATTAGCACACGTTTGGAGCTCAGGGTCCTCCAGCTGCAACCGACGTATATCTGAGGGTGCCAAGCGATCTAACTGCTCCCGGAGCAATGCATGACCCTCCCCGATACTGGGCTGCTCCTCTGTCTCTCTCGATGTTCATAACGTTGCTGTCGTGGAGACTCGTCATGCCCAGCCTCGTCACTCTCGATGACAGGCCCAGGGGCTACTCCAGAACTAAGTAATGGTGCTAATACTGAATCACCCAGGAGAGCCGCCGAGTCAAAACTCTTAAAACCAACTCCAGCTTTAGCCTCCTCCTGTTGATCGTTCCTCTGCTGGTCTGAAGACGGAGGACTAGGCTGTGACACTTTAGCTGCCCGAGCTCGGGTGACAGCACACGCCATGGGTTGTGCCTGGCACCGCTCGACCCACTCTCGCTCTTCCCTACTCACGTCGGCCGGCCTCTCGGCAACGACTAAGGGTAGAACCTCAGAAGCGGGCATTGCAAAGTCGTTGCCGAGAAGAAGGTCGACGCCCTCCACTGGCAGTTTCTCCACAATCCCAACATCCAATTCACGTGCCACACCATCCACCTCCAACTCCAACCGCACCAGCGGGTATGACCGAGTTGCATTAATACCCTGCACCACTACCACCCGAGCCGCATTTATAGGGTAGCCAGTCAAGTTTTTCATCAAAGTCTGGGGAAGCACCTGTATCACGCAAGACCTCTACTCCATGCTTGCGCCCCGCCCACATCACGCAACCCCGTCCTCTATGGTCGCAAAAAACATCCTGAGCAGGGTTCGAGCCTCCCAGGTGCTTCTGCACTGGCTGTGCCTCAGCCTCTGACGAACTGCCCCGGGCAAACTCAGAAGACTTCAGAGACACACCAATGTTGCAGGCCAAAGACACAGCTGCTGTAGGTGGTTTGCTAGGACAGACTCTTGCAAAGTGCCCCTTTTTATGACATTGATAACACTCTAACTCCCCTTTGGGCTTCCCTTGGTACTGGGAAGGGCCCGGCCCCTTCTTAAATGGGACGGTGCTAGTCTTGTGGTCAGTCTTGGTATCGTAACTCTTGTACTTGTTTGCATAAGATATATTACTAACTCGGGGGGGTGGGGCGTCACGCCCCTTGTTACCTGCCTCACTACGCTGGGCAGACCCGCACCCACGAATTAATGATAGCCGGAGGTCAGCCATCTCAGCTGCCTCCTGTAGAGTTTTTGGATTCTTTTCTTTAATAGTTAAAGTCATTTCTGCACCTGTACACTTATAAAACTGCTCGAGCAGAAACAGCTCAGTCAACTGTTCGGCCGTCTCAGCTTTCTCAGAACGTGTCCAGTTTGTAAGTGCATCTTTTAAGTCCCGGGCATGTTCAAGAAAGGTCGCCTCCCTAGTCTTTGTAACACCCCGAAACTTCAATCGATATGTTTCTGGTTGCAACTCGTATGCCCGTAGGACAGCTCTCTTCAATTCGGGGTAGTCAATGCAAGACTCTAAAGGCAGTGCATCATAAGCCTTCAGACCCTTACCCGTAAGTCTTGAGGAGACCAGAGCTGCCCACTTCTCTTCAGGCCAATTATGCTCCCTACACTTCTTCTCAAAACGATTAAAAAATTCTGTGACTTCAGTTTCACTAAATGCCGGCACCAATTTGACTAAGTGAGACAAGGACTGTTCTCTTACTTGGCCCTCACGGCCCATCCGAGTCCCTGTCGACTCTGCACGAGTCTTATCTAAATCTATTTGAGCACAATATTTCTCTGAGTCGTATCTAAGCTCAGCCTCATGCCTCCTGGTCTCATCCTCTTGCCTCCTAACCTCAATCTCATGCCTCCTGGTCTCAGCCTCAATCTCATGCTTCCTAGCCTCATTCTCCTGCTTCCTAGATTCATTCTCAATCTTAGCAAGCTCAAGTTTAAATATCATATCTGGAGACAGGCAGGAAGAGGGAGTTGCCACTACTGAAGGAGGGGGGGCAAGAACTGGGGAACCACCATACGCACCGCCCGAGGGCACTCCAATCTTCCAATTCTCATCCCTCTGTGGGAGAGTGCTAACCTCTGGCAACTGAGTGGACGGCACTGTGGGAGTCGAGTGAGAGGGGATCTGGGGAGGAACCCCCCCAAACGCCCTCTCCTCCGAAACCCCATGTCGCCCACGCAACACCCAGGAAATTAGCTCCCCCTTGGACATCCCTACTACATTGGATCTGCCCAAAACCTTGGCTATCAGGTGCAAGCCATAAACATTCACCCCAGTCAGCCTCTCCTCCGTCACGTGGTACCGCTTACTCACAAAAACTCTAGCATCCTCCTCACTAGTTACTAACGGCACCTCCTCAAATGGCATCTCTCGCTCCTCGTCAGTACTAGGGCACGACATACTGAAGTTCACAAAAAATTCTCGAGACAAAAGTGTTTAACTCCCTTATGTAAGCACTAATTACTAAATTAACTGGAGTCTCTTAAATGCTCTCCTAATTGCCTTACAAAAAAAAATATTCTTCAATATGTACGCTAAAGTACGAACAAACAAATGTTGTACAACTCTGCAAAAAATTATACTGTTCACAAAATCCTAAGCAAGGTCGCCATTTGTTACGACCGGACACTCGGGTACACTAGGGCTCTTACACAGGACTCGAGTATGGCTCGCTGCCACAACGGAAACACACGATCCCAACCCCAGAGTACTGCCAGCCGAACAAAAAACGCCACTACCCTCCAGAGTTCTATCTGCTATAACGGGGTATACAAGAACTCGGTACTAGCGTTTCACACAACAGACTAATAACAAGACGGGAGTTATCTAGTCTGGTCAACAATCAAACAAAGAAGAAAGTACTACAACACTAAAGAATAGTGTTGGCCGAAGCCGAAGTAATCCACCCTTGACTAAGAACTTAAGAAGTCCTCCACCCTCTACTTCGGATCGGCACTATTACGTTACGTTAAACAATAGTCCTCGAGCATCAAGCAAGGAATCTTCTGATAAAGTTAGATGCTTCTCGAATACTCGTAAGAAGTAAGTATCGGATTTTGAACAGCAATTCAATAAGTAACACACTGGCAATTAAAGGCTTTAAGTTGACATAAGAAGAATTATAAGAATAGACAATAGTAAATGGCAAACATTAAGAAGAAGTACTCCGACAATGCACTGACAATAGCCTACTAGGATTGTGCTCGTGGGCCACTAATCTCTAAAGTAGCTAAGCGTGCCACACATGAAATCAATAGTGCATAAACAATAACATACATAAGGAGAAGCTTCAATACTATGCTGTATCTGCTGGTCGAGCAAAGTCTAGCTGGGATATCTAAGGTTAGGAAACAATGGCTGAGCAAGCGGCTCGTAGCCTAGCGAGGTCCTTAAGACTGTGCGGCCAAATTACGTTAATTGACGGGATGCTCTCTTGAGAGATCCAGATCACTAGTATCTGGTTCTCTCCTGGCGATCCTCTCAAAGTCAAGCAAACGAGATAGCACAGTGTTGGGTGGCAGAGGCAAAAGCCCTCACTCGCAACACAGTGCTAAACTCTCAAGGTACACAGTCAGAAAGACCACCTAGGCTTCCCACGTCTCCGTTGCAATTGTACCGGTTCAACCAAAACCTAGTACTCATAGGAAATCACAACTCCCGAAACCTTATCCCAGTCTAGCATTACCTAAACCAGCAGAAAACAGGAACATGGATAATCGTACACAGGGAAATGCATATACGAGTGCAACAAACATCAATCAATCCTATTCTAGTTATCCCTTCCAAAATAGGCTATCTAACAGGCATATATCTCGTGAGAACTCAAGCGATAATACTTTGGCTGACTAAATCTGCACCAAAGGGATCATGGGTTAAAAAGGGACGAGAAGAGAAGAAGATAGGCTGTTCAGAGAGTAGAGAAAGTTCACATCAGTCGGAAGAATATGGATAGTTGCAAGGGATATGAGAAGCCGCTCTGCCTGATGAGTTCTAAAGAATTGTGGCGAGGACCTCTCCTTTTTATACTCGGCCCTCTAGCGGCATATCGCAAACTACTAAGGACCGCCCACTGACAATCATTACGTCATATTCTCTCTCAATCTGGGATCGACAAAGGATTTCCCACGCGCTTGAGGAGGGAGGAGGGAGGAGGGAGGAGGGAGGGAGGCCTACCTACCTCGTGGCGCGCTCACTGGCCGTCGTTACATAACTCTCTCTCTTCTCCTCATTATATATAAGTCCCACACACAATACTTATATCTAATGATATAAAATAGAACTCGTTGACTTAGAAGAAAACAAAATACATAATTATAATACTTATAGTACAACGGCTCACATAAACTGAGTTAGGAAACTCTACACGGACTACAGCCAAAGTTCCTGCCCTGACGATCCTAGCGAGAGTGGGGTCTGACTGAGCGTTCTGTACAGCATGCTCATACTCGGCATGCGTCACACACCCCATACCATTAAACACATCATAGAAGACTGCATTTCACACAACCACTTACGCCAACAACACAACCTACACTCAATGAGAGCTCTGTGGGAAAGCCCGATCGTGGCCATGGCCTTCCTCAGGGACTCGGGGCTGTTCGGCCAGGCAGCTTAGGGAACAACAACAACAACAACAACCATTCATCTTTGTAACCTTTAAATAAAATGAATAAACTGCTTTGTGTTATTATGTGTTTCATTAACAAAAATGTTAGGTAATTATAAAATTAAGAAAAGAAGATAATTTTACAAAAATAATGGCACCATTATAAGCAAAATATTTCAGAAAAAGACAAATCCTGTTACTGTCCTGAGGACGCCAAAACTCTTGGCTTGCTATCGCTCGCCAGGAAAATATTGATGTTGTTGACGAATTAATAGTGAAAGGGTTGGGAAACAAACAAATATAAACGTACCTGAGGCATACCCAGATTCCGGGGCTTCTTCTGTCGCACGATGTGGGGCTTGAGGAACTGGAACATGGTCAGTATCCACTTCTCCCTCTCAGTCAACCTCTTGGTCCCTTCACCACTCTTGTCCTTGGTGAGCCTGCCAAACTTGGAGCGGAGAGAGGTGAACCACGTCAACAATTCCAAGCCGGTGATGGGGGGGGTCCAGACTGGCTGCCTTCTCCGCCCAAACATGGTCGATGTGCTCCTTGTCTTTGTGGCGGTTATCACCCTTATCATACAGATAAGGCACATCCAGTTTCCCAAAATACGCTCCTGCGCCTCCGTCAGGATAATGTTGGTGCTCTTCCGGCGCCGTTTTATTGGTACTGTTGGCTGTTCCTGTCCCTGTCCCTGTTCAACTTAGTCGGGGTTTTCCTCACTTTCATCCACGTCCAACACCTCTCCATCATCGTCGGGTATATTCATTAACACTTCACCGTCAGAGGGGTTAATCGGCGAGGTTCCAGACGACGAGGGGACAGCCAGTGAGGTTGCAGAGTTCGAAGGGCCAGGCGGTGAGGTTGCAGAGTTCGAGGGGACAGGCGAGGTTGCAGGCGTCAAGGGGACAGGCGGTGATGAGGTTGCAGGCGTCAAGGGGACAGGCGGTGAGGTTGCAGACGTCTTCTTCATGCTTCTCTTGGTAGCCTTGGTAGCCATGGTGACAGGGCAGGGCAGGGCAGCGTGCAGAGGGTGGCAGCAGAGGGTGGCAGGGTGGCAGGCAGGGTGGCAGGGTGGCAGAGTAGCAGGGATGGTGGTGGTCGTCGTGGTGTGGTGAGAGGTATGACGGCAGTAACTCCCGCTGTCCCTATATACCCCCCGTATGACATTGCCGCGTCTTCCCGGCAACACGCAGTGCGGCGGCGTTGCCAAACGAACGTAAACTTCCACGTTCGACTGGAACTTTCCACGATGGACGAGAGCAGCTCTCATCTGACGGGGTAGCTGCTACGTCTGATGAGGCTGCTCCAGTCAGACGGCCGTGGTGGCCAGGTCGGTCGTAAGTTTTCCCGTCTTTCGACATACGTGAGGGCGAGCCACGTATTTGATTCCACTCGAATCAACAACCGCGCGGCCTTGGCCGCACCCACAACATTCCCGACCCACGTGGGCTACTCGTTTCTACTCTCGCCATGCGTGAGTACCCCCCCGACTGGCCGCAATTTAATTTACGTTTTGCGTATTATGCCCTTACGTTTTACGTAATATGTTGCCAACTACCAATATACCTTCGTTTACAAAAGACGGGAGCTGACGGGAGCAATACACGTGAATGTGTGACCCCACCATTAGTGGACCCGGTTTACCAGTCTGCTTTTCCCCTCGTCCGAAATTCCCCCCGGGGGAATTCTGTCCCAGGATAGATTTCTCCCGGGGGGAATTTTGGCCTAGGATTTTATTCCCCCCTCTTGGCCAAAATTCCCCCCCACCCACCCGGTTATATGGTAAGTGAATCAATGACTTTAACATGACTGAAACATCAAACAATGACTTGACCATCACAAAAAAAATGACTAACATAACTAAACATCAAACAACGCAATTCATTGATTTCAACATTAAAACAATTACTTTAACCTAATGAAACAGCGTTATATTAGGAACAAGTGCGAACCATACTGTGTTAAAGAAGGATATTTAATGCATAAACAGCAGATAAATGGGGAAGTGCAATATTACGCCAAGTGTTGATGAAAACGGAAGTGAGCCAAGTTATCAAAGCTTGTCATGAAGGTTTTGGAGGGCCACATAATATGAGTAAGAGATAAATCCGTTGAAAAAATAACTGATAAATATTTTGTTAAAGGCATTAAAGAACTTGTATCCGATTATATTTCTAAAAGTGATAAATGTTAGAGAGCAAGTAATAAACCCACAATAAAAGCCCCAGAGTTGCATCCATATTTTACCCTTAGATAATTAATCTAAAATATATACAAAAGAAATGTTGTTACATAAATAATATGTGTGAAATGTATATTTTTTAATTCCTATTTATTAAAATAAAGAACCATTCATACCGTATGCTTTCGTTAAACAGTCCTACAATAAAGTAATTATGTCAACTAATGGTTCTTATATAGGGGGGGGGGGGGGGGAATGGCCAAGAGGGAGGGAAAATATCCTAGGTCTGATATTCCCCCCGGGGGGAAAAACAGCCCAGGCCATTTTTCCCGGGCGAAAATTGAGCCTAGGCTACTTCTCCCGGGGGGGAACTTCAGCCAGGGGGGAAACATTTCCTGCTACAGGCAGCAGCTTCTGCAGCACACTACAGGGGTCTGCGAGAGGCTCCGAGGTAAACCATACCTCTCATCTACGACCTGGTCTCTTCCATGCCCAGCCGACTACAGGAGTTCATCGATCGTGAAGGCTGCTGGACTCTCTACTAGGACAATTTTGTTATATAGAATTTATGTTTAGGAACATGATGCATGCAAATATATTATTCTGTTAATTATTCCTATGTAAACTATAATTGTTTAATTACGATAACATTATAGAAATAATATTTCTATATCTATATTAACCACGAGTGAAGTAGCTTAAGTGATGTAGAACAAGCTCTCAAATGTATGAATATAATTATTATAATCAAAACAACAAAAGGAAATAAATTAACACGCAGAATGTGTTTCATCCTTTAACCCGTACAGCCCCAGCGACGCGCCTGACGCGTCGGCGATGTATGTAACGCACAGCCCCAGAGACGCACCTGGCGCGTCAGACTAATTGCGCCGACCGTAACCTCAGGTGTAGCCACTCAAGAGGGCTCAGATTTGTATGGGAACTGTGTACGTATCCCACGCAACCGTGCCGATGGTTGAAAACTCTCAAAGTCCACGTGCGTGCGCATGAGCGCGCAATAACCTGTTTTTTTGGGGAAATTGCCTTAAATTTTTTACTCTTGTAAAATACGTTTTCGGGGGCTCTGTAGGACCATTCTTTAAGCTTTTTGAGCGTTTTTTCGTGGTTTTTCCTTCATTCCTAACCCATTCGCTATTGTTTCTGGAATAAAACCATATTTTGAAAACCGGCCGGGTTCTGGTGAACAAACATTACAAAACTAGCCGGGGCTGGACGGGTTAAATGCCTTCATTTACTACCATCTCATAAACCTATTTGTTTTCACCCACGTCATCACCTCCCTTAGATATTATGGTTACACGAGTTCACATTGTTTCTGTCGTAAGTGTTGATACATTACTTCCAAGTATGTGTTATATTGAAGTGCAAGTCTGAAATTTGTAAACAACAAATAACCTATAGATCAAAATAGTAATAACTGCACTGTATCATATTATTATGATAATCATATGTGAAAGAGTTAAGAAGTATATGCGTGAAAGCGTTGCTAGATGGGGGGAGGGGCGTCGATTGACTGGGAACAGAGGTGCATGGGGGCGATTAATTCGTGGCTACCCCTTCGGGGATCACCGCGTCCGGCAATAGATAGATACATATGTGAAACAAACTGCCTGGGGAATTTAGTATATGGTGAAACCACAACAAACACTGACTGAGGACTCTATAACTAAATTTTACGGTGGATTCTTATTTAGCAGGTAGTTGGTTAAGTACCGTAAATACAACCCAAAGCGAAGACTGTGACGCTCCTGCATAGTAGCCACGTGCGGGCATGCGCGAGTGTCGGCTGCCCAGCCGTTTAGAAACCGGTTGGCGGCAGCCGGCTGGCCGGCTTTTCCTTAGTATATATCCTACGACAATGTAACTAATGTCTGGGATATTCTTATGTTGTTTCACAGCTTGAAGCTGCCCTTATTCTTAACCAACACATCTTAGTATATTTTATTCTCGATAGTTGATTGTTTCATTATTATATATAAGATGTAAGTCTAGTGAGAGTGGGAGGAGACGAGCGGGAGAGAGAGAGCGAGCGAGCAGGGTGGGGGAGGTGAGTGTTGCTTTTCCTCCTCCTCCCTCCTCCCTCCCAGAGGAGTTGCTCGCCCGCGTGGCCTTTTCTCTCGGTTTTGATTGGCTGGTGGTTCCTGGCGCCTTCTGCAGGCCTGCTGCCGGGTGATGTAGCGGCCTGTGATTGGCTGACCACCGTGCCTTTGTGTGGGATCCTGGAGGGGTCCAGAGGAGCTATTCTCCTCAGAGCTCACCTCACTGTCGTACCCTTCGGACCCCCTTGATATCTATCCCTCTCAACCCCACTTAGAAACTTTCTCTCTTACTTTGTATACCTTCTTTCCACTACTTCACCAATCTATTTAATTATCCCATCCCCTTGATAGACCTTATATCTATTATTGTATTAACGACGAGCTCTCAGATAATTAGATAGGATTTTGGGCCTTATGCAGAGATATAATTGTTAATGAGACCTAGGAAGCTTTTTTGTTGTCTCATATTTGGTGGTTTCATGCTTGCTGGTGTGTTCTTGTGGCAGGTGAGCAGGGGCTAGACCGGAGGGGGGGCTTTTTGTGATCCTTTAAGTAAAGTCTGGTGGTGCGAGTCCTGTGGATCTGCACGACTTTACTAGGATACCCGTGGGAGTCTGGGGGCATTTTCTTGTCTGTGTGCCTGTGTGTCTAGTGTTGTGTTGTGTGAGGGCCCTTGCCTAGTCCACTCAGCACTGCGCTAGCACGTCTTGCATTTGTTTTAGGGTCGCCAGGAGAGAGTCAGATACTTGGGATCTGAGTCTCTCAAGAGAGCACCCTTTCAATTAGAGTAATTTGGCGCACAGACTTGGGAACGTCCCTAGGCTAGGGCAGGTGGCTCAGCCCGGGTATCCGAAGCCTATATCCTTCCGGCTAGACCTCTGCCACCTGGCAGATTAACAGCTAGGGGTTTATTATATCTGTATGCTTGTTATTGTGCCACAGTTTACCGTCTTTGTGAGCATTGTGAGTCAGGGTGTGGCTTAGAGACTCTGTCCGAGCAGGCTTGCCTGACTAAGAGTGAGAAGCACACCTGTATGTGGTTATGTTGCGAGTTGCTGCCTTTATTTAATTATACCTATGTCATTATACACTGTATGGCCTATCACTAGTATTTATTCCTGCTTATGAGTTAAGAGTTCTCTAAATCCGTAACTTACTTTCTTTGCTAAGCATCAGATCCTACAGTAGCCGCATGCAGTTTAGAAACCTGCATCTTGTCTACCTGTACGATGTTTTGAGGACTGTTTGCTTTCACCTTCTTTCACGCAGGGGTGATTAGTTGTATTAATTAACGTAACGTTAAATGTACTTTCTTCTAGTTTGTTATTAAATTGTTTCTGCAATTTAATTCCGTTATCTATCTTTTCCTTGAAGCTTTAAGTCAACTTAATTGTGTGATCTTTTATATAGCCTGCTTGACTATCAGCAGTCCATAGTGCGTGCACCCTGTAACCAAGTCATAGGATACCTTGTTGTCCAGGCAGGACTCTTGACGGTTTAGGGTGGTTTGTTGCCTGGGTTTATAGATAAGGGTGGGATCTAGCGTTTTCCGTTGTTGCTTGTCGCCGCATACCTAGTCCAATAGAAAGAGCCCAGTGTTTATATATCCCAGGACGTAACAAATGGCGACCTTGCATAGGATTTACTGAACAGAGGAATATAGTGGTCATTTGTTTTGAGATTCCTTATGATTAGAGGAATACAGTGGACATAGATTTTTTTTTTTTTTGGAGCAACCAATATAACACATTAAAGACTTTAAATAACATTAGTATATACATACTTGCATAGGAGATAAGGCACATTCTATAACCGTGATAATTACTGCAGTGCACAAACATGTCTAATACATCAGAACACAGTGGTGGGTCAGGTCACGATACGATACGGGCTCGGAGGGAGAAAGACCTGTGGAGTGGCTAGTCGATAGCGAGAAGGGTGCTAGAAGATTTTTAGAGGTGCCCCTTACCGCTGCCAGGGTGTTGAACCTGAATAAGTATGGCTTAAAGTGTGTGGCAGGTCTTCAGGGTCACCAGGGTTTAAGTGGCATGAGGAAAGATCAGCTGAGGACTTTGATATTGGGTTTAGAAGGGAGAGACCTGGGTGGAGAGGCGACTGGGGGCCCCGGTCCCCAGCCCCCCCTCCACTCTACCCCCGTATCAAACGTCAGGGTGCCTGAATTTAGTACATACCCCCAAGTTGATGGTCAATGGCAGCATGGAATTCAATCACAATGACCCTCTCCATTAAATGCACCTTCCCCTCCTCAAGGGTTGACTCCCGATTTTTTGTTTCGGCTTGAGATGGCCAAGGTTGAGGTTGCTAGAGCTCAGGTTGAGGCCGCCGAAAGACAGGTTAGTGTGCAGGCTGAGGTTGCTGCTAGAGCTCAGGTTGAGGCTGCTAGAGCTCAGGCTGAGGCTGCAGAGAGAACAGCTATACGAGAGGCTGAACTGCAGGCAGAGTCTACTAGGTATCGGGCTGACAGGGAGCTGGAGAGATCTCGAGTGGAGGTAACAGGGCGAAATATTGGGGAAGGTAACAGACATCGGGACCAATCATTGTCGCACCTGCTTAAACTAGTTCCTGTGTTCGATGAATCATGTGTGACTGAGTTTTTATGCGATTTGAGAAGAAGTGTCAGGAACACCAGTGGCCTCAGGAAAAGTGGGCAGCATTAGTTTCATCAAGACTCCTAGGAAAGGGGCTAAAAGCGTATGATGCACTACCTTTAGAGTCCTGTGTAGTTTATGATGAGCTAAAGAAGGCTGTGCTACGGGCCTATGAGTTACAACCAGAAACTTACCGCTTGAAGTTTCGGGGTGTTACTAAGGGCAAGGATAGTACCTTCCTAGAACACGCCCGAGACTTGTCTGATGCACTACGACATTGGCTGCGTTCTGAGAGGGCAGCTACTTTTGAGGAGTTGAGGGAGTTGGTTCTCTTGGAGCAGTTCTTTAAGTGCACAGGCGGGGACTTAACATTAAATATAAAGGAAAAAAATCCTAGAACTCTCCAGGAGGCAGCAGAAATGGCTGACCTCCGACTGTCATTAATTCGAGGGTGCGAAGCAGCAGCTAGGAGTGAGTCGGGTGCAAAGGATCGTACCCCTCCCCCTCCCAAGAATTTTGATACACATAAATACACAAAACCAGGTAGCACTGACAATAAAACTGAACATAAACCAAATACCGTCCCGTATAAGAAGTCTAATGGTACCTCCCACTCCCAAGGGAATCCAAAGAGTAAAGAGTGCTTTGCATGTCACAAGGAGGGTCACTTTGCAAATGCTTGTCCGAACAAGCCACCAAACAAGGTTGTGTCATTGGCCCGCAGCATAGGGGTGTCGCCTATATCTTCTGAGTTTGCCAAGGGTAGTTCGTCAGAGGTTGGGACACAGCCTGTGTTCAAGAGTCCGGAAGGCTCGAACCCTGTCCGCGACGTCTTTGGGGGTCATAGAGGGCATGGTTTTGTGAGGTGGGCTGGCGAAAGGCGAGGAGTTAAGCTATTGCGTGATACTGGGGCTTCTCAGACCTTGTTAAAGAACTTTACTGGTAGGCCGATTAACGCTGCTCGGGTGGTGGTAGTTCAGGGGATCAATGATACGAAGTCCTACCCGCTGGTGTGGATGGAGCTGGAGGTGGGTGGTGTGGCGAAGGAGCTGGATGTCAGAATCGTAGAGAACTTGCCTGTTGGGGGCGTCGACCTCCTCCTCGGCAACGACTTTGCGGTGCCTGCTTCTAAGGTTTCACCCTTGGTCGTTGCCGAGAAGGCGGCCGACCTTAGTAGGGAGGAACAGGAGCGGGTTGAGAAGTGTAGCGTACAAACCATGGCGTGTGTTGTGACGCGTTCTCAGACATCTGGAGCCTTGCAGCCACCACCTCAGTCTATCAAACCGCGGAGGAAAGGTCACACGAAAACAGGAAGTGTTGGTCAATTGGAGAGTTTTGAGCCGGCAGTGTTTCTTGTTGACTCATTATTGGCACCTATGTTAGAGTCTGGAGAGGCCCCAGGACCTGTCACAGCTAGTGAGGAGGTAGGGCAGGAAGAGACTCCGAGGCAGCAACGTTACACACGGAGAGAAAAAAGGGTTGCTCAGTTTGATATTGGGGGAGGACTTGGGTTGCTTCGGAAGCATCTAGACAGGTTGGTTCCCTCAGATATTTGTAAACTGCAGTTGGAGGATCCGGAAGTTCAGAAGTGTGGTAATGGTGCTGTCAAGATCAAACACGAGGACGGGGAAACATGTCATGTGAACCTGTTGGAGGAGTTTGTGAGGCAACCACCTGAGCAGCCTACTGTCCCTGCGTTGGTCTGCCGCAGCCAAGGTGGAGAAGGAGAGGGGGCCAGTAGGGCACAGGTGGAGGAGAGTAGGGATTGTCATGTCTCGGCGGAGCAGTGGGCGGGGGACACGAGTCTGGTGGCTGTGGAAGCGCTAGAGCACCTGCCTGAGCAGCAGTGTGCAGCGCTCCAGCACCAGCTCGGTTCATACCCCACTGGTCGTGCCGAGCCCCTGAGTCTCACAACTCGGGCGGTGCAAGATGTTCCGCGGGCGGGTCACGTGAATGTTGAAAGACCGTTAGCCTCGTTGTTTCGGTAGTTCAAGGTGGGCGACGAGGCTTTGGCATGGTTGCCAGGTCAGGGTCGACCCATGGCTGCCAAGGGTGGTGGTCAAAAGGAGGATATTGAGCAGATTGGTGAGGTTGGCTGTGGAGTGGCTGTGCCCGGTCGTCGCATAGCCTCCCAATGCTGCTCTAGTCTAATGCAACAGCCCTACCATAGACCGACTGTATCTGGCCATGTCGCTAAAAGCGGTGATGCTGCGCAGGCAGATGTCGTCACAAGGAATGCGGGGGTGCGCCTGTACGGTATCGGCGGGGAAGCCTTAGCAATAATGAACTATGGGAGTTACTGCACAGGTGGTACTGATTGTCCCTCTCATGACCTGGCTGTTCTAGGGACGAAGGTGGAGAAGGAGGGAGACTACAGGTTAGAAGCTGCGGTCTCGGCTGGGTTGTGGAAGGGCACTAGGATTGTTATTCTGCGAGATAAGTTGTTTACTAGGCTGTGGCAGTGCATTCCATGTTTGTTGCTTCTCCAGGCCTGATGTACGGGTAGAATCCGACATGCAGGCTGGAGATAGTGCAAGGCTCAGTTTAATTCCCTACCGTATAAATCCTGCTCGACAGCCTGTGGTGCAAGCAGAGCTGGATTACGTGTTGACGAAGAGTCTGAGGGATAAGGAATGTCGTGAGTGGTCGTTGCCTGTAACTTTGCAACCGGTGTTAAGTGGCAAGATCAGTGAGTGTGTTGATTGCGAGAGTGTGTGTGCATTATCCCTGACAGACGCCTATACCTTATCGAGAGTTGACGACACCATAGACCGCCTCGGGGCTGCATCGCCTATCACGAAGGTAGAACTAGTGAAAGGTTATTGGCAGGCCCCGTTGCCGGAAAGAGCGAAGAGAAATGCCAGTCTTGTGATGAACTGGGCAGTTTATCAGTGCCAGGTGTTGTTTTGCTGCCGGGACACAAGTTGGATGTGTGGCATGCTAAGGGTACTGATAATGTTTTGGCTGATTGTTTGTCACGGGAGGGTTTGTTTGCAGGAGAACCCTCGCCGTTCAGTCAGTGTGTGTTGAGGGTGGAGGAAAATAGGCTGTCACTGTAGTTCAGCCGAAAAAAACAAATTAAAAAAGCAAAAACCTTATAAAAACTCTTTATTTTTATAACGTGTAGAATTTTGTATAAGATGTTGTAGCAGTATCTAAGTTGAATGTTTTCGCTTATTGTCGCTAAGTTAGTTGAACTTGCTCGGTGGAGTGCAACAGTCTTTATTTTTTTATATAGAGTGCCTTGTGTCGCAACAGTGTGTGGTACTATGAGAAGCTTTCTGTTAGATATGAAGAACTTAGTCAAGTGTCTTATATCTTGGGGGAGGTGTGATGCTCCTGCATAGTAGCCACGTGCGGGCATGCGCGAGTGTCGGCTGCCCAGCCGTTTAGAAACCGGCTGGCGGCAGCCGACTGGCCGGCTTTTCCTTAGTATATATCCTACGACAATGTAACTAATGTCTGGGATATTCTTATGTTGTTTCACAGCTTGAAACTGCCCTTATTCTTAACCAACACATCTTAGTATATTTTATTCTCAATAGTTGATTGTTTCATTATTATATATAAGATGTAAGTCTAGTGAGAGTGGGAGGAGACGAGCGGGAGAGAGAGAGCGAGCGAGCAGGGTGGGGGAGGTGAGTGTTGCTTTTCCTCCTCCTCCCTCCTCCCTCCCGGAGGAGTTGCTCGCCCACGTGGCCTTTTCTCTCGGTTTTGATTGGCTGGTGGTTCCTGGCGCCTTCTGCAGGCCTGCTGCCGGGTGACGTAGAGGCCTGTGATTGGCTGACCACCGTGCCTTTGTGTGGGATCCTGGATGGGTCCAGAGGAGCTATTCTCCTCAGAGCTCACCTCACTGTCGTACCCTTCGGACCCCCTTGATATCTATCCCTCTCAACCCCACTTAGAAACTTTCTCTCTTACTTTGTATACCTTCTTTCCACTACTTCACCAATCTATTTAATTATCCCATCCCCTTGATAGACCTTATATCTATTATTGTATTAACGACGAGCTCTCAGATAATTAGATAGGATTTTGGGCCTTATGCAGAGATATAATTGTTAATGAGACCTAGGAAGCTTTTTTGTTGTCTCATATTTGGTGGTTTCATGCTTGCTGGTGTGTTCTTGTGGCAGGTGAGCAGGGGCTAGACCGGAGGGGGGGCTTTTTGTGATCCTTTAAGTAAAGTCTGCTGGTACGAGTCCTGTGGACCTGCACGACTTTACTAGGATACCCGTGGGAGTCTGGGGGCATTTTCTTGTCTGTGTGCCTGTATGTCTAGTGTTGTGTTGTGTGAGGGCCCTTGCCTAGTCCACTCAGCACTGTGCTAGCACGTCTTGCATTTGTTTTAGGGTCGCCAGGAGAGAGTCAGATACTTGGGATCTGAGTCTCTCAAGAGAGCACCCTTTCAATTAGAGTAATTTGGCGCACAGACTTGGGAACGTCCCTAGGCTAGGGCAGGTGGCTCAGCCCGGGTATCCGAAGCCTATATCCTTCCGGCTAGACCTCTGCCACCTGGCAGATTAACAGCTAGGGGTTTATTATATCTGTATGCTTGTTATTGTGCCACAGTTTACCGTCTTTGTGAGCATTGTGAGTCAGGGTGTGGCTTAGAGACTCTGTCCGAGCAGGCTTGCCTGACTAAGAGTGAGAAGCACACCTGTATGTGGTTATGTTGCGAGTTGCTGCCTTTATTTAATTATACCTATGCCATTATACACTGTATGGCCTATCACTAGTATTTTTTTTTTTTTTTTTTTCTATGTGATTGAGGGAGGCAAAAGGCATAACTGCCTATAGCGAGTGCCTCCCCCATAGTTGAAAGAGTGACAGGGCCAAAATCAAGGGACGTTCGAGCCAAAATGCCTGGACACACAGAGTTTGAAGCAATTTAAGTCATAGGAAGAGGGAAAGACTGATTCTGGGAGAGAGTTCCAGAGCTCAGATGTTGAGTAGAAGAAAGTTTGAGAGTAACGTTTCACTCTTGGGTTGGAGAGTTGCACAGAGTAGGGGTGGGATTGAGTTGCAAGACGGGTACCACGTGCCCTACGTAAAGGAGGTGGTATGCACTGGGATAGCTCTGAGGAACACTGATTATTATAGTAGCGATAGAATAGCGAGAGAGATGCAACATTGCGGCGGAGAGAGAGAGATTGCAGAGAGTTGGTGAGTGGACGGGAGTTAATGATACGAAAGGCCTTCCTTTCAACTTTGTCTAGGAGAGCGGTGTGAGAGGAACCTCCCCACACATGTGAACAATACTCAATACAAGGGCGCACTATGCCCCTGTACAGAGCAAGAAGCTGTGCAGGGGAAAAGAACCCCCTAAGGCGGTTGAGCACACCCAGCTTCTGGGAGGCTGCCTTAGCAAGACTGGTAATATGGTCCTTCCAAATGAGAGAAGAAGAAAAAGAGACACCAAGAATATTGAGAGAAGATGAAGGGTTGATTTTTGTATTGTTGAAGAATAAGGGATAGTCCGCTGGGAGATCTTGACGGGTAGATAGATGGAGAAATTGGGTTTTGGAAGCATTAAAGTTAACAAGGTTTTCTCTGCCCCAATTGGAAATAGTATTTAGATCAGAATTTAAGAGTTCTATGGCTTCATTACGTTTGTCATTGAGGGATTGCTGGCTGGGGCGTTCTGAAAAACTAATGGAGTAGTATAAGGTTGAGTCGTCTGCGTATGAATGGATGGGAATTAAGGTACAGTTAAGGAGATCATTTATAAAAATTAGAAAGAGAATAGGAGATAGGACAGAGCCCTGAGGAACACCGGAGTTTATAGGGTGAGGAAGTGAACAATGGCCGTCCACAACCGCAGCTATGGAACGGCCGGAAAGGAAATTAGAGACAAAGGCACAGATGGAGGGATAGAAACCGAAGGAGGGTAGTTTAGAAATTAAAGATTTATGCCAGACTCTATCGAAGGCTTTCGATATGTCTAGTGCAATAGAAAAAGTCTCACCGAAGTCCCGAAAGGAGGATGACCAAGAGTTAGTAAGATATGAAAGAAGATCACCAGTAGAGCGACCCTTAAGGAAGCCATACTGGCGATCTGAGAGCAGATTATGAGAAGAGAAATGCTTAAGAAATTTGGAAGCAAGAATAGTTTCAAAAACTTTAGAAAGACAAGAGATAAGAGCAATTGGACGATAGTTGAAGGGTTGAGAGCGGTCACCCTTCTTTGGGACAGGTTGAATGTGAGCAAACTTCCAGCATGAAGGGAAGACGTTAGAGGATAGACAGAGACGAAAGAGTTTGCCTAGGCAGGGAGTCAGCACGGAAGCACAGTTTTTGAGAACAACAGGAGGAACACCGTCCGGACCGTACGCCTTATTAGTGTTAAGCCCAGAGAGGGTAGAAAGTACATCTTTAGAAGAGATTAGGATATTAGGCATAAGTAAGAGAGAGGAGGGCGGAGAGGGAGGAATAGCACCGGAATCATCCAAGGTGGAGTTTCTAGCAAAAGTTTGAGCGAAGAGTTTAGCTTTGTCAGAGGAAGAAGTGATGGTTGTGCCATCAGAGTGGGAAAGACGAGGAAGAGAAATTGTTGGAGAGGTTTTTGGCTAGATGCCAGAAAGCTTGGGAAGAGCTAGAGTTGGATAGTTCAGTGCATTTATTATTGATGAAAGAGTGTTTGGCAAGTCGAAGAACAGATTTGGCTTGATTCCGGGCAGAAACTTATGAAGAATGAGAGTCTTGAGTTTTAAGGCGTCGGTACCGTTTGAATGCTTCCTCCTTATTGCGGACAGCAGTAGAACAGGCGTGAGTAAACCAAGATTTTTTAGCTGAGAGAAAGAGAATGGAATGTATGCTTCCATGCCCGATAGGATTACCTCGGTAATGCGTTCAGCACTCTCCGAGGGTCCTCGGCCATGGAAGCAGAAATCATTCCATGGGAAATCAAAGCTTATGAGTTAAGAGTTCTCTAAATCCGTAACTTACTTTCTTTGCTAAGCATCAGATCCTACAGTAGCCGCATGCAGTTTAGAAACCTGCATCTTGTCTACCTGTACGATGTTTTGAGGACTGTTTGCTTTCACCTTCTTTCACGCAGGGGTGATTAGTTGTATTAATTAACGTAACGTTAAATGTACTTTCTTCTAGTTTGTTATTAAATTGTTTCTGCAATTTAATTCCGTTATCTATCTTTTCCTTGAAGCTTTAAGTCAACTTAATTGTGTGATCTTTTATATAGCCTGCTTGACTATCAGGAGTCTATAGTGCGTGCACCCTGTAACCGAGTCATAGGATACCTTGTTGTCCAGGCAGGACTCTTGACGGTTTAGGGTGGTTTGTTGCCTGGGTTTATCGATAAGGGTGGGATCTAGCGTTTTCCGTTGTTGCTTGTTGCCGCATACCTAGTCCAATAGAAAGAGCCCAGTGTTTATATATCCCAGGACGTAACAAGACGTATTATTTTTCCTGGTATACAACAGGTTCGGCCCTACATGGACAGTATTTGCATACAAACTATATACGGACATGTGAACATTGGGTGTATATTTATTTATATCCATTCATTTCACGTGGGAGAAAGAAAAGGGTATTTTATAATATGTAAACAACTCTAGCATTTAGTATTCACAGCATGATTTGAGAAATGTTGGTTTGAAAATTATGTTCACCAAATTAATGGTGTAAACATCTAGTCGTTACAAACAATATAATGATAATTAGAAACAAAATATATTTTCACAAATATATGCAACCGTTTATTAATTAGTTTACATCAATAGGGCTCTTAGTTTTATGACGTATTGCATGGAAAACCAAAAACTATACCAGTACTCTCATAGTTGGCCAAGACGATAATCAAACCCGAAATATTTCCGCTGCGTGCTTAACCCCTTCTGTTCTGGAGACGTATTTATAATGCTATTCTTACTATATGTAGACAATGTTGTGCAGTTTAAGAAGGATCTGTGAACGTATACAGGGTTAAGTGAGATTGTTCGAAGCCTGTTACCTGCTGGAGGCCCTTTTTAACTTAATATGATCGCCTGATAGTAGCTAGAATAATGTAAATAGGACGGCATCGGTACTGACCGGGTTAACAATACCTCTACCATTACAATGTAAATATAATCTATTTGGAGGACAGCTTAATTATATTATTATTACTGCTATAAATAATAATTATTTTTGTTTTATGTTATGGTCTTTTTGACTCAATATGAATTATGTTGATACACCCATATACTAACTAGACATTAATTATTTAATGTTATAAAAGGATGACAATCATGTTCTTTACATTTGGTGAATTTCAATATTTTAATATTTTACAAAATTCCTTAACCATTACATCTACAGTATATCCTATTTCATGATCCACGAGGTTGTTGGTTTCATGAATATTTTACGTGGTTGGTGTTTATGTAAATGGTGTGGGCATGAATATCTTCATCCTATTACCGCTACGATTATGAGATGTTAACTCGATAAATACCGGTGATATCCTTTTCAAAATATTCTGGCAATTATTAGTCGATTTTATTTAGATAAAGAAGGGCTACTATTTAGAATACTACAGCCTATTGCAAATATAACCTTACCTACCACAAACTCTTTCTAATTTACATAAAATAGTCTGAATATTGCTATAATGAAATATAATATATGTCTCCGGTACCAAAGGGTTAGTAAAAGTCTCCATTCTTTGCCTAGCTAAGGTTTACCAAGGTCCTCTGTTTTATGATATAGAAATTTACCTACTACGCAAAGACATCCCTTAAGCTACTTCATACGTGATTATAGATATAGACATATTGATATTATGCATTTATCATAGTTAACAAATTATAGTCGGTTTAGGCTTACATATTCTCACCGCCTTATGTTCGACTTATTAATTCGTGCATTCATAAAAATACAATGATTTGATGAGCGATGGAGTAATAGAGAGAAAGAAGGGAGATAATCGTCATTCCGTGGTTCTAGTCGTGGAAAGTGATCCAAGGGAAGGGGCTTGCAGACGTGAAACAAGAAAGACGTATAGAGAGGGAAGGAGGGGCTTAGCTGAGAGAGGGTGGAAGAGCGAGGATGGAATGGGGGTGGGGCACAATGTTACCAATACAATTCGCGATTCTCTGCCAGGCATGTGTAGCAGGACTTATGTCCACAATAGTACATGTGGTAGAAATATGAAAGCCATAGGTGCAGTCGTTTCGCTGCTACGATTTTTTTTCGGCGAGTCCGTATATATACGGACCTGGCTCTGGGCGTGACAAGACCCTAGTCCGTATACATACGGACCTGGCACTCTGGGGGTTTTAAGACGTTTACCCCCATCCAGGTTTCAATACGCCGAACCATGGCTTGAATCGCCGAAGACGTCGCAGAACATACGGCGAGTTTTCTTTCATCCTCGCATGATTTCGCAAGATATTTTTGAAAATGTGACATGCCTCGCAGAGGTCATCGGCGAAACATCGCTCACTTCGCCGATAACGTTGCAGAAGGTCGGCGATTGCGACGCCGACATCGGCGACATCTTCGCTGAGTATAATTTGTCATCTGTTTGTAACGGTCAAAATCGTGAACGTCGCACGTATTCTTGCGAATTTGACAAAACTAAGTCTTCGGCGACGAAAATCGTGACATGTCTCACCAGTGGGAAAGGGGCATAAGAGTCGGGGAAATGGTTTCAAAATCATTGGTAAATCGTTAACTCGCATGAGTCTAAGAATTTCTTCTTCAATCGAGTTGTGAATTTGTGGAATGAGCTTCCTCGAGATGTGAAAGACTGCAGCACCGTTGATTCCTTTAAACATCGCCTAGACAAGCACCTCGCCTTAAACCCGTGACTGATTGCATTTGTAAAAGAATTACTTTTTTCTCAGATACATCGAGGATCACTCGTAGCTGTGCTATGTTATTAACCCAAATTGTGTCCTACTAACATCTCCTAACCCTGCCAAGGACATTGATCTTTCAATTTTCCCTTACCCTCTCTGAACCACTGTTGGACATTCGAACAACAGTGATTTAGAGGGCAAGCAACTTCGAGGGGTCGCTAGACCTATTGTTGTTTGACTTCCTTTGTACTCCTTTGTACTTTGTACCCCCACATCCACCCCTCCTTCCCTCCCTCCCCTCTCCCACCCCCATGCCATCATTTCCTCCCCTCCCCTCTCTGAATTTTATGGGTATATGCCAGCCCCCCTCTCTCTTACCCATATGTTCTTTGCTATAAGGGCGCCCGCTCCCCATACATTTATTGCTGTCCCCTTCATCCACTTGCTTTACTTATTTTATTCCTCACTTTTATCCTTTTCGTGCTTTTTCGTATTCCATCTCTCTCTCTCTCTCTCATTGCTATCTTCTTTGCTTCTTCTTTTTACTATCCTTTCCTTCCACTGTCCTTTATACTCGGGTTAGCTATCTCTACTAGAATTAAGTCCTGACCACCTCGCTGGGATCGTAAGGTCTGTGTGGTCAGTGTATCTATGTACATCTATGTAAATCTCTCTCTCTCCTTTTCTTAGAATATATGTTATTTTCTGTGTTTGGATTAATAGATTTGTTTGACTACCCTTTGTGCTTATTCTTTCACATCTTCTCTTCTCTTCTCTTATATCTTATCTTCTCGTATCTCTTATTCTTTTCTTATCTCTTTGCTTGTTGTTCTCTCCTCACAACATCTAGTTCTTTGTTTTGTTTTCTCTCCAGTCCTCATTTTACATCTCACCTCACCTCATTGTGTGTCCTCATCCTTTCACATCTTCTCTGTTCTTCTCTCGTCTTCTTTCCTTATATCTCCTTTTCAACTCATACCATCTATCCTTTGTCTTGTTTCCTCTGCGGTCCTCACTTCACATCTCCCCAGCACCTCATTCTTCCTCATCTCAGCTCACCTCACATCTCTGTTTATCCCTCACTTACCCATTTCTCTGTTCACCTCACCTCAACTGTCCTAACCTTACCCAACTCATATTTCACCTCACCTCAACTAACTGCTCATTTTCCTTCACCTTATTTTACATATCCTCACTACATCACAGCTCAACTCACCTCACTCCTTTTACATCTCACTCCTCTCTTGATCTCACTTCTCATTTCTTAGATCACCACACATCTCCTCACTATATCACAACTCACCTCACTTATTCATATCACATCTTACTTCTCTCCTCATCTTAATTCTCATTCCTCAGATCACCACACATCAACTCACCTCACACACCGCTTCTCTGGTCACCTCACTTCATTCTTCACCTCTTCGCTTCATCACTTCTCCTCACTTCTTCACTTCGCTCACTTATTCTCATCACATTTCACTCCTATCCTTGCCTCACTTCTTCACATCCTCACTTCACCACGCTTCACCACTCCCCTCCCCTCCCTCCCCCTTGCTCTCTCAGTTGTTTTTCTCCCTATTCCATTTGACTACCAATTGGACTGTGGGTGTATTCCTTCCCATCGTATCCCCCCTGTCTCTCTCACTATCTCAATACTAGGCTCACAATGGGGATGTTTAACCCCTTCTGTACCGGTGACCTCTTTGTCACTTTATTCTGGCTACTATTACACAATTGTATTCAGTTTAAATAGTGCCTCCAGCAATTAACAGGGTTCGAACTATCTCATTGAACCCTATTTACTACCCCAGATCCTTCTTAAACTGCACAACATCATCTGAATATACAGTAGACCCCCACTAACTCGGACTAATTGGGGGGAGACCACTTCCGAGAAGTCCGATTTTCCGAGATGTCCGAAGTCCGACTTAGTGTCCGACTTAAGAGAGGGAAAATGTCCGAATTAGAAGAGGGAGTCCGCACCACCAAAGAAAACGAAGACTACCCTATCACTAACAACGTAGACTCAAGATTAATTACAGTACAGTATTGTACAGGTATACAACAGACATATTATATGTTAATTTACAGGTAAATATATATACATGTAGTAGTATAAAGGGAATACAACAGTACAATATTTTTAGTGAACAGTACATTACTGTATAGTACAGTGTACTATACTGTAATGTACTGATCAGGAACACTCACCTTCCCATAAGAAAGACTGGAAACAGGTCCCTTCTTCACTCCTTTCCCTGTGATGTGTACTGTAGGTTTGTATGTAGTCTTGCTGTAGTTCTTGATGATTGTTATTCCTTGATGATTGTTATTCCTTGATGATTGTCTTTTACCCCCCCCCCCTCTCCCATCCCCACACTTCAGTACCCATTCTCCCCCTCACTCCCCTTCTCCACCTCACTCCCTTTCTCCATCTCACTGTCCTTCTCCATCTCACTGTCCTTATCCATTGCACTGTTCTCTTCCATCTCACTTTCCTTCTCTACCTCACTCCCCTTCTCCACCTCACTGTTCTTCTCCATCTCACTGTTTTTCTCCATTGCACTGCTCTCTTCCATCTCACTGTCCTTCTCCATTGCACTGTTCTCTTCCATCTCACTCTCCTTCTCAACCTCACTCCCCTTCTCCGCCTCACTGTCCTTCTCCATCACACTGTTCTTCGCCACCTCACTGTTCTCCACACCCCCACTTTTCTTCGGACCATGTCCCTTACCGCTCATAGGACCTTTACCCTTACCCTCAGGCAATACCATCACATCGTCAATGTCACTACAGATATCTAGGTTCATGGATATATCTGACCATGGGATCGTGTCAGCTGTACTGAGGGAGGTCAATGCAAGGGAGGAGGTCGATGCAACTGAGACTGAACTAGCAGCAGAGGAAGTTCGAGGTCTGGTTGCTATTGGTGTTGGAGTGAAGAAGGAACTAATCTTGCGTTGCTTCTTGCTGTCCAGGTAGGCCTTCTGCACAGTAAAGCGGCCACTTCGAAGGGGAGACGTAGAGAAAAGTTAATTTATCATCCATTTCCTGCGACAGGTACTTAAGAATGGTATCAAATGAATCCAGGACACTGGCTAGGCTGACCTTTCCCTCACCAGTTTCTGCTGCTTCTTCGTCTTCGTCTGGCTCCTCCTCTACAGAGCCACCGAGCACCTCTGCAGCAATTTCTTTATCAGTCAGTCCTGTGTTCATGGCCTGGTAGATCGACATCTTGCTGTATCCAGTCCTCTACCTCTGCCTCTGGAAGGTCACCCTGATTGGCCTGCTGGAGTAGGTTGCGAAAATTCCCTGCCTCGAACCCAATGAACCCATTATCGTTGGTTTTGGGGATATCAAGCAGCTTACACCATCCGTTCTTGAGAGTGTTAAAGGAGACTTCTTTCCAAGCTTCTGCCCAGTTGTAGATACAATCACGGAGGGTGTACTTCTTTAAATGTTGCAGTGTTTTCTTGCCTCGTTCATCCACGTAGCCCTCCTCGTCCATCCCATCCTCAACTATCACAAGACACTGTTCTAGAAATGTCCTCTTGTATCACCTCTTCGATGATACCCTGGTCCATGGGCTGGATAACACTGGTTGTGTTAGGGGGCAAATACATGGTTTTTATTTTACCATTCGAGCTCTCCAACTTAGAGGTACACGGGTGTGCAGGTGCATTATCCAGCAGGAGGATTGCAATGGCTTCGTCAGGAGGGTTACCATAGATCCTATGTTGGAAAGATCGAACTGAAGGAACAAAACGTCCATGGAACACTTCCTCTGTGATGCGCTGGTTGAACCAAGCACTCTTGGCCCCATAGTAATCTACAGGTAGCTGGTTTGTCTTCATTAAATCCTTCAAGATTCTTGTTTTCTGGGATTTTCCTACAACAGTTGATGTGAGGTTGGTGATTCCCGTCAGCGTTAGCGCAACATAACACAGAAATGCGCTCCTTCACAGTCTTATGTCCGGGAGTCGACGTCAACTCGTGGTATGCCTGGGTCTTAGTAGGAAGGGACCGCCAGTATAGTCCGGTTTCATCTCCGTTGTAGACCTGGAATAACTGCAGATGTTCATCGGTCATAATCTTCTTAAGGTGCTCAGTGAACAAACCGATCGCAGCTGTGTTGGCACTCAAGATCTCGCCACAAACACTTCTGTTAGACAGGCCATGGCGCTTCCTAAATCGCCACAGCCAACCTTCACCCAAATTGGGGTGATTAAGATGGCGAGCAAGTCTCTCTGCGGCGTGCTTTATCTCTATCCCGCTAACTGGCACACCTTCTGCTCGTAACTGCTGTCACCACTTGATGACTGCTGCGTCGATATCGGGGAAAGGCAACTTAGCTTTCCTGAATATCTTTGAAGAGGCTGGGCCATGAAGAAGGGCGGCACTGTGCTCTCGGATCTTTTCCTTATCACGGATGAAATCGTAGACAGTAGACTTCCCAAGCCCATACTTCTCCTGTATGGCTCCTTGGCTCTCATACCGCCATCCAAGTCCTTAAGCATCTGCAGCTTCATCTCCAGAGATACAGATGTCACTTTGCGCTTCAGTTTAGCCTTGAGAGGCATAATGGCTGACCAAGGGATGCGGTGCGCACGAGGGAAACAAGAGGACTGAGGATGATGAAGGCGGGCGGGAGAGGAGGGTGAGTCAGGGTAAACAAAGGGGGGGTGGGACGGAGGATATGGGGTGGGGGGTGCATTCGGGGGAGTGGTTGTTATGGAGAAGCGCCGCGTGAGGGTGTCCGCGGCTTGGGGATGACGCCACGGATATCTCTGAATTTTCTGATATGTTCCGAGTTGTGAGGTGACTTGTCCGACAGACCACTTGGGCCCTCGGAGTTTTACCCTTATATCTCGGAATTTCCGAGATATATGGCCACTTGTCCGACAAGCCACGGTGGTCCCTCGGATGCAAATCGTAGATCTCGGAATTTTGCCGAGATATACAGGGACATTTCCGAGAGGCCGATGCCATTTCGAGAAGTACGGGTTTCCGACTGAAAAGAGTCCGAGTTAGCGGGGGTTTACTGTAGCTAAAATAAAGTTAAAAAGACGTCGCCAATACAGAAGGTGTTAAAACAAATGGTCTCAACAACAAAAAATAACCCCTTCAGAACCTGGACGCCTTTCTATCTTTAATTTTGGATAAAATTATATGAATTAATTCAGTTAAGAAGGACCTGTGTTAAGAGGGTTTATTGAGATCGAATATTACCCATTTATTTACATTAAGTCTTATAAGTAGATTACAAACTAAAAACACTTTTTTACTGGTGACACCTAAATGACACGAAAGGTCTTAACCCACTGAGCCCCAGCGACGCAGGGTTTGCGTCCACAATGTATGTAACGCTAAACCCCAGCGACGCATGGTTTGCTTTCTGGCCGGTCCGGTCCTATGGCACCCCGAGGGCTCAGATTTGTATGGGAACTGTGTAAGTATCCCACGCACCCATGCCGATAGTTGAAAACTCTCAAAGTCCAACCGCGTGCATGTGAGCGCGCAAAAACATGTTTTTTTGGGGAAATTGCCTTCAATTTTTTACTCTTGTAAAATCCGTTTTCGGGGGCTCTGTAGGACCATTTTTTGCACTTTTTGACCAATTTTTGTTTTTGTTTTTCCTTCATTCCTAACCCATTCGCTATTGTTTCTGGAATAAAAAAAAAATCAGAATCAGCCGGTCCTGGTTGGTACATTTATTAATATTTAGCTGGTACTCAGTGGGTTAAAGGGCATAGCTCATGAAATATCCCATTCCATTTTATCACTGTCTAAAGCATGTTACCGAATGATTGATACTGCACAGTTGTCTTGGTTGACCACACATTTTTATCGAAAATAGTAACAAAGCCATGTAAGATATTTTAAGCTGAGAAAGTTGATGGCAACCCCTGTCACCTCTCTCTTGTGTTAATGATAACGGAATTAGCCCGCGAATTTCGAATATGTTTTCATATTGCCTTTAGCTACCCTACCCTGATATATTTCATACATGATGAAGTAATGTGAAGGCAGTATTTGATATATATCACATGAGTGTAAAATCTGTCTATCCTTAAGTATCTATCAATGCAATTATTCATAGTTTGGTCTCGGTAATCATAAATAAATATGTATTGGCAGCTCTATCTATATGGCAACACCAATAGTAGAGGAGGTCTTGCCCTAACGGTATACACAGGTACGCTAGCACTAAAGGGTATCGCCAACGCCAACGTATCAAAATATTCCATCTTGATTTTCACTTTCACAGTGTATTATTCAATAGCTTGCCATTATTTCTACATTTCATTATTAACACACAAAGAGCGGGTGGTAGGGTATTTTACACTGTGCCGCCGAGCGGTTTTTGTTTACCCTAAATAGGGTTGTTTCCGTGCTCATTTCCATGCATAAACAAGACCCAGAGCATAAAACAAGTATCTATCCCTGAAAGGGCATAAACAGAGCTTTCCAATGACACCCGAACCATCCTTGTACGACCACTGGTTCTCTTGCAACGATCGTGCAACACGAGTGCAAAAAACCTAAAATTAGGTAATTTCCGTACATAATTCCCTGTGTAGCGAGTGAGAGATGGGGGAGGAAGGTGGAATACAGTTCAGTACGTCCACGGTGGTCGTGGGGAGTGGTCAAAAGGTTACTACGCTCGTCCCACCGCTCAGCTCCCTCTCGCAGCAACATTACGTGCTGAAAATGGCACTCGACAGCTGTCGTGCACCACCACATAGTCCAAATTTATTTAACTCGACAGATGTCGTGCGCCGTTAGTTAAGGGTTAAACTTATGCTGCTCATACAATTTATCATACCCCTCTATTAACCCGTACAGCCCCAGCGACGCGCCTGGCGCGTCGGCGATGTATGTAACGCACAGCCCCAGAGACGCGTCTGGCGAGTCACCCTAATTTCCCCTAATTGCGCCGACCGTAACCTCAGGTGTAGCCACGCAAGAGGGCTCAGATTTGTATGGGAACTGTGTACGTATCCCACGCAACCGTGCCGATGGTTGAAAACTCTCAAAGTCCACGTGCGTGCGCGCGAGCGCGCAATAACCTGGTTTTTTGGGATAATTGCCTTCAATTTTTTACTCTTATAAAATCCGTTTTCGGGGGCTCTGTAGGACCATTTTTTAAGCTTTTTGAGCGGTTTTTCGTGGTTTTTCCTTCATTCCTAACCCATTCGCTATTGTTTCTGGAATAAAACCATTTTTTGAAAACCGGCCGGGTTCTGGTGCGCAAACATTACAAAACTAGCCGGGGCTCCACGGGTTAAATATCTGTCCATCTTTGTAACTGTTTTCACAGCATGGAGTACTTAACAGAGACACTGAGAATCAAAATGGTGGCCATTGATCTGACCCCTGAAACTCTTTGACCTATGCTGTTATTCTATGGGTACCCCAATAACTTCATACACGTCACGATGGAGCCCATCGTGCCTCTCGCCACCACCGTCCAAAACACTAATTTATCAACTTTGCGTAAGCAGAGTTTGGTATCCCCCCCCCGTATAGTGGGTACCACAGGAAAACAATTTCTGTCGTCGTCGTCGTCGTCGTCCGTCTGTCTCGGAACTCCTCCTAGACCGTTGGACGGATTTTCACAAAATTTCACACGAACATTTGTTGCGTGAATGCGAACGTCAGTAAAAAAATATTTTTTGAATTTATGCAATAGTTATGATTTTAGGTCCAAAATATGGTTTAAACCCCCTTTTCCTCCCAGACCCCCCCCCTCCCCCCACTCCAGCATTGATGGTGTTCTGGGGGCGAAAACATCTCGCTATGCATTTGCTAAGTTAAGTTAGTTTAGTTGGCATTAGAAGTGATTGTAGTAATATTTGGATTGATGGTGATAGTAGTATTGATGGTGATAATAGTAGTGATGATGGTTGTAGTTGTATTGATGATGATGACAGTAGTGATGATGATGACAGTAGTAGATATGATGGTGACAGTAGTAGATATGATGGTGACAGTACTAGTAGTAGTGATGATGGTCATAATAGTAGTGATGATGGTGACAAGTAATGATGATGGTAGTGACGATGGTGTGAGCATTAGTGATGATGGTGAGTAGTAGTGAGGATGGTGAAAGTTGTAGTGATGACAATAGTTGTGATGATGAAGATCATAGTAATGGTGATGATGGCAGTAGTAGTGATGATGGTGACAGTAGGATAAATGATGGTAATATTTGTGACACTAGTAATGATGATGGTTATAGTAGTAGTGATGATGTTAAGAGTAGTAATGATGATTGTAAGATGGTGGTGATGATATTAGTAATGATGGTTGATAGTTGTAGTATCAATGATGATAGTAGTGATTAAGATGCTAGTGACAATGGACAGTGATGATGGTGAGAGTAGTAGTGATGATTGTAATTGTAGTAGTGATGATGATCATAGTAATGGTGATGATGACAGTAGTCGTGATGATTGTGGCAGTTGTAGTGATTATGGTGATTGTGATTGATGATGGTATTAGTAGTGATGATGGTAACCCCTTGCAGAGTTGGGTATGCCGTTTTGATTTTGGGCAAAACGGCACGTCTACTTTATTTATATTTACATTTATAAGAAACTCGGACTACTATTTTGGTACATAAGAGGTATACTGTACAATCGGGGGTATTAAGTGTTGTCATAGATTCCAGTGGTTTTCGCTCAAGAAGTGTTATTGGTATCTTTATAGTTACTGGGAAAAGTGCTTATCCCTCAGAGAATTAGCCAGTGTCCGAAACTTTGTGAAATACCTGACAACACTAATTAACCTCAACTGTACACTCACATTTATGATAATGAGGATAGCTCATCATAGCTGACCACATGCGCTATGCCCTTTAAACAATATTGACAAATAAATTGGGTGAAAGGTCTTATAATCGCCAAACTAAAGGGCCGAACGTATTAAAATCTGAAAAATAATGGGGCTAACAATGAGGGAAAGGGGGCCAGAAAAAACAACCATCACCCTTAATCGCCTAATTGAGATCTCCATATCACCGTGTAGTCTGTCTGTGCGTGTTTGCGTATGTGTATGTGTATGTGTGTATGTGTGTATATACATTGCTTTCCTGTCCCTTTCACGTATTAGCTTAAAGTGATTACCTGATTGGTGATTCTCTTGCCAGTGCTTGTGATCTGATTGGTAGAGCTTTGGTCCAGTGTTTGGGTTGTATGGAGATCACTGCCACCACTATACTATCACATATCGCTCAAACTATACCATATTCCAAATTGGTAGGCCAGAAATTTAGCCCTAACCTTTATAACCCAACTTCACTACACTATCCCAAGGGTGAGGGCTGGTCCTATCCAGAGTGAGTTTTTTTTTTTTTTTTTTTTTTTTTTTTTTTTTTTTTTTATAATGTGAGTGAGGGAGACAAAAGGCAGAGCTGCCTGTAGCGAGTGCCTCCCCAAAATCAAGGGATGTTCGAGCCAAAATGCCTTGACACACTGAGTTTAAAGCAATTTAAGTCATAGGAAGAGGGCAAGACTGATTCTGGGAGAGAGTTTCAGAGCTCAGCTGTTGAATAGAAGAAAGACTGAGAATAACGTTTCACTCTTGGGGTGGAGTACATAGTCGGGGTGGGATTGTGTTGCAAGACGGTCACCACGTACCCTACATGGAGGAGGTGGTATACACAGAGAGATCTGAGGAACACTGATTATTGTAATAGCGATAGAATAGGCGAGAGATGCAACATTGCGGCAAAGAGAGAGATTGCAGAAAGTTGGTGAGTGGGCGGGAGTTTATGATACAAAAGGCCTTCCTTTCTACTTTGTCTAGGAGTGCGATGTGAGAGGAGGTGTGGCAGAGTGGTCTTGCCACTGGACTGGTAATCCATTGGCCCGGGTTCGAATCCCAATATGTCAATAGGAAGATATTATTGGGATGGAATTTGTGCTGTATCTAGTTTCAGTGCTTTACCACAGCACACCGAAATGCCAAAAAAAAAAATACCCTCATTGTTACCTGATTAAATAGCATTGTATGAATATTCCCCTATTCAAAATATGCCTAGTGAGTTAATTGTTCAATAGGTGGCGTTCTGAGAGTGAGAGTCCGAGTGTGGGGGATGAGCCGGTGAAGCGCAGAGGCGAAGCAGCTTCAGAGATGGAGTTGCTTCGAGCCAGGGTGCTTCGCATGTCTCACTCCCTAGACTGGAACAAGACCTCACGGGCCTCACCGTGTTCAGTGGTGTAGTGTAAAGGTTCTCAGCCTATGCCCGAGAGGGAGTAGTTGGAATATAGAAAGAAAAAAAAAATGAACAATACTCAATACAAGGATGCACTGTGCCCCTGTACAGAGCAATAAGCTGTGCAAGGGTAAAGAACCCCTTGAGGCGGTTGAGCACACCCAACTTCTGAAAAACACTTTAAAAATGTACATTCCATTGACATATTTACCATACATAGGCCTATGCCTTGCTCTGGGCTATTCAACAATAACTTTTTTTTTTTTTTTATACATTTTCGTATTTTGTAATATGTATTTTCCTATGTTTTCATAGCTCATTTATCTGTCCTTTTGTATTCTGTACTATGTATTTTCGTCTCCTTTCACTTTTCATAGCTGAATACATCAACATTTTTCTGACCCCACCCCCCCACCCCCCCTCACAAGCCGACCCTTTCCCTCCATCTCTTATATTCCCATTAACCTTCCCCCGACCCCCCTCTATGCCTTTTTGTAGTTTGTATTATGTATTTTGCCTGATACTTTACCTTTCATATCCCAGTGCATCAACATTGCTCCGCCTTTTTGTATCTTGTATTATGTATGTTTATTCTGTTTTCATAGCTAATTTTTCTGCCTTTTTTGTATTTTGTATGATGTATTTTGGTCTCCCTTTAGGTTTCATAGCTCAATACACCAACATATCTCTGCCACCACCCCTGCAACCAACCCTTTATTCCCATTACTGCTCCCCCCCCCTCTCTTTTCTCTCCACTGCATTTTTGTATTTTGCATAATGTATTTTTGCATCATTTTAGTTTTCACACCTCAATACATCAACCTTGTTCTGCCTGTTTGCATTTTGTATTATACATGTTAGTCTCCCATCGTTTTCATAGCTTATTTCTCTGCTATTTTTAATTTTGTAGTTTGGTCACCCTTTACCTTTATAGCTCAATACACCAACTTCCCCCAATTCCCCAATTCCCCCCCATACCCCCCCCCCCCATACCCCGGAGCCGACCCTTTCCCTCCATCACTTATATTCTCATTACTTCTCTCCACTGCATTTTTCCACAACTCTCCCTTTCCTTTACTCCCCCCTCCCCCCCTCTCCTCCCCTGCATTTTTCCCCAACTCTCCCTCTGCGGTCCTTTCCACCCCCCCCCCCCACCCCCCTAGTAACCTCTACTTAAAATACTCTGGATTGCTTTTCTATGACTGGAGTTGGAGTTACGTGCTTCAAGCTTGAAGGTAAAGCTCAAGTTTATTGCATAAATATAATAGAACAAAAATACATATGAAAAGTCCAATAACACCACAAAGTCTTTGACTAGACACTAAAACATATATCACATTATGTGCAACACCACATACCACATGTTAACACTAACCAGTACACCACCAAGACAATTAAAGGTTAAGTACATGACTAAGATTGATATCCATTTATCGAAGACTGGTTATTCAACTAATCATGTAGTCTGACTCAATTGCACAAAACAATATTTTGATGGTTTGGATGTAAATAGACTATGATAAGGTCATATAAATCAGAAATAGCTTACCACTTTGAAGGATATTCTATTGTATATGTAGAGTACATATCATGCTTGAAAAAGAGCTCCCTAACAGACAAGGAATAGTGTTATTGTATTCTGATAATTATGTGCGTAAGGGGAGATGGGCTGGTTTTTCTGGACACACTTCTCCCTCATGCTTAGCCCCTTTTAGTTTTCACATTTAAATATGTTCAGCCCGATTAGTTTGGCGATTTTACTAAAGACCTTTCGCCCCATATCTTTGTCAATATTAAGACCTTTTGTGCCCTTTAGGTGTCGATTTTTTTCCTGGCGAGCGATAACAAGACTGTAATTGTAGAGGAACCAGCCTTCGGCCGTGACATTCTTCTACCGAAAAATGTACAAATTAATCTCGAAGGGGGATCTAATGGATGTTATTTTAAGTTTGATGGCGGTCTAGGGAGGAAACTAAACAGAAAAGAAAAATGAATCTATAAATAAATGGACCCATACAAATAATGTCTGTCCCCTTGAGCAATATCAGTCACATTATAATTTGTAAAGCTAAGTTACACACTGGTACACGAAACTAACAACTCCTCTTGCGTGTATATTTCTGTCTTTCTACTCTGCTTGCCTAAACCATTTATCCCCGGCTCTTCTTTTACCTTTCTATCTGTGCTCCCTTCCTGTAATCCCCTCTCCTGTGTGTCCAGTACCGTACATTACTCTCTCTCTCTCCCCTGTTTGTCCAGTAAGGTACCCCAGCTCACCAACTATAAGGCCTTTTTACTCCCCTCCCCTTTGCTCACGGGCGATACTAATCTGTTCTTTCAGCCAGGACCAACACACTACATCGTCCTCCACTAGTAGCGCCGTATCTGTAGCTCTCTCCAAAAAGCGCTTTAAAACACACACACTCTCTCTCTATCTCTCTCTCTCTTATCCTCCCACCTCAAATAAACGCAGCGTATTCTCCTCAAATGTGAATTTGCCTCTTTTATAGTGCGTGCATATAATATATATATATATATATATATATATATATATATATATATATATATATATATATACTGTGTATATACATATACTGTATATATGTATATATATAATACCCAGAGCTAGGATTCGAACCTCTACAGGCAGGAGGTCTATCCCCTTTATCACTGCTATGGTTATAAGGACAACTCTGGTACTTCTACTAGTGTTTCTCCCCAACCACACTCGAGTGGGGGATAGACAGACTTTTAATCGAAATCTAGCAAATATATATATATATATATATATATATATATATATATATATATATATATATATAATATGTGTGTGTGTGTGTGTATGTGTGTGTGTATTATGTGTGTGTGTGTGTGTGTGTATTATGTGTGTGTGTGTGTGGGTATGTGTGTGTGTAATATGTGTGTGTGTGTGTGTGTGTGTGTATTATGTGTGTGTGTATGTGTGTGTGTAATATGTGTGTGTGTGTGTGTGTGTATTATGTGTGTGTGTGTGATATGTGTGTTTGTGTATTATGTGTGTGTGCAATATGTGTGTGTGTGTGTGTGTGTATTATGTGTGTGTGTGTAAAATGTGTGTGTGTGTGAGTGTGTGTGATTTTACACTGTTTAGAACTTATTCGCCAAAACAAATTAAGAGTATACAGTATGGTACTTTGGAACCCTCCTGGTGAATTATTTTAAAAAGTCTATTATACTCAAGATCAATGATTATACTTAAAAGTATTCAAGAAAAAAACGAAGTCTATGGAGTGCAAAACGAAAGTTCCATACCTACATATGAACATAATTATAGATAATTATGAAACAAATGTTACGTAGTTTATAGGGGCTCTGACCCCCCTCACCTCACCCCCCAGGATGTATTGTAATCATAATCTATGTTGCCAGTAGGGGCATTACCAATTATAATTGAAATATGACAATTCCGCCTGCGAGTTGGTATGAACGGACCGCTGGGACCGGCCAGGTAGTCAACAAACCTGGGAGAGGAACAAATGAAGTAGCTGATTTATCAGGACTATACACTTACAGGCGCCTCTGAGTCTAACACGAAGTATTGAAATTGAAATTGAAGTTGTTTATTTTGCCAAAAGTAGTATACAATATACATATGTAGAATATAATATATGGCTGTGCCCTTTGAGAGAAATACTATCTTTAAAAGGCACCTCAATATCAGTCTTACTCACATGCTCCGACAACATAATTGTGAACATGTATACCCATATACATATATATACACACACATGCACATATTTACACATACGCAAACATATACATACACTTACATACATAGTACAATAGAACCTTGTGCATGATATTATTTTCCATTTACATTAATTTGGCAATACACGCCCACATAAACACACTATAGCAGAAATACACCCCTTCACAACCATGCCAAAAACACACACACATCCACTCAAATTCAACCTATTATACTTGTATATAAAATCAAACACACTAATTTATAGACACAAATATATTCCTCATTAATACTCACTAAAGAGTTTGTAGTTATATACACAATATATTTCCTACATGCGAGTAACTCACTTCACATTAAGACCTTCCCATTCCATGTTTAAAGATATCCATCCACTAATCTCATTCAAATGCACATATAATACAATACATAAACACAATAAAAAATTTTCCGAATAGAAGCACAATATATTGTGCATATATTGGTAGGTAATTGACTAGTGCCAAGGATGTACATTGTGTTACACGGGTAGGAGTACCGGAAATTGCGTTCACAGCGAATAAATCGGCACCAACAGTTCTTTACTATTACCTAATAAAGTCTTCATATGTGCTGGAATATCGCCAGTGTTGGAAGGATCGAAACCAAGATGGCGTAGTGATGTGAAGAGTGGGTTAGTTAGTAAAATTAATAATAGAGAAGATGTAGGCCAGGATTAAGTTAACTAGTTAGACCTGGCAAATGTCACCATATCTGCTTCACCCGTTCGAACAAAACCATCCGATTTTCCTACAAACTCCATAGCACTTTTCTAGATACTGTTCCCTCCTACAAATAGTTGAGGGTCAATATCTCAGCGGACATGAGGAGGACCACACACACGAGCAGCATCAGAGCAAATTAGGCTAATAGGGCCCTGGGCTTCCTGCGCAGGAATCTCACCAAGTGTAACGCAAACATCAACATTCTAGCAGTTAAAACACTTATTCGGCCACACTTGGAACACTGCGACATCGCCTGGGATCCACACACTCACAATAACATAAATATACTAGAGGCCATACAAAACAAAGCTGCAATGTGGATCAGACGTGATTACAGACACACTACATCTGTCACTTTGCTCAAACAAGACATTAAACTAGACCCATAGACAGCAGATGTTATATAAAATCACTAATAACTTAGTAGACATAGACAAAGATATATATTTACACCCTATAAGTATTCGAGGCTAATCAAGGCAAATGGGGGTGAGAATGCGGTTTAAGGGTGAAAGGTGGGTTTTTGTAAGTGCGTATGGACCAGGAAGTGAAAGAGAGTTAGACGAGGTAGAGGGTTTCTGGGAGGATTTGAGAGATTGTCAACAAGGGTTTGATGAAAATTAAAATGTTATAGTTTTAGGGGACCTAAATGCTAGGGTAGGAAATGAGCCTGTTGAGGGAGTCATCGGTAGTTTTGGTGTGGATGGTGTAAACGAGAGTGGAGAAAGACTGAAAAATGTATGTGAAGAGTGTAGATTGAGTGTAGGTAATACGTTCTTCAAAAAAAGGCGTATACATAAGTACACCTGGCATAGACTTGTGAGGGGAGAGATTGTAGAGAGGGCATTGATGGATTATGTGCTGGTGACAAGGGAAAGATTGTGTAGACTGCTGGATGTGAATGTGATGAGAGGTGAGGCGGAGGGTATGTCAGATCATTACCTGGTGGAGGGAAAGCTAAGAGTTAAGAGTTACAGGAGAATAAGAGACAAGCGTGAAGTAAGAGAGGTAATAAAAGTTAGTGAGTTAGAGAAGAGTGCAAAAGAGAGGGAGTACAAGGAAAGACTAAATGAAAAGTAGATGGAAGTGAGAGAGATGGAAGAGACAGAAGTAGAGGTTGAATGGCAACAGTTTAAGGAAGGAGTGAAAGCAAGTGCAGAGGTAGTATGCGGCAAAAGGAAAGTAGGAGGCAGAGGTATCAGGAAGGGAAGCGAGTGGTGGAATGACACGGTGAGAAAGGCAGTTGAGGAGAAGAGACAGTGTTTTGAGAGGGTTTTACAGGATGGTAGTGTTGAGGTATGGGAGAGGTACAAGGAGAAAAGGAGAGAGGCAAAACGGAAAATTTGAGAAGCGAAAAAAGATGCAAACGAAAGGTGGGGTCAAGGGCTGAGTGAGAATTTTGAAGAACGAAAGAAGATGTTCTGGAAGGAGGTAAATAAAGTAAGGAAAGGAGGACAAAAGAGGGAAGAGTCAGTGAAAGATGTAAATGGAGAATTACTAGTGGAACCAGTTGAAGTGAGGAAAAGATATGCCGAGTATTTTGAATCTTTGTTAAATACAAGAGATGGAAGAGAAGCAGTGATTGAAGCTGAGGTGGATGGAGATAGGTTACCCAGGTGGCAGGGAACGAATGAAAGGATTGAGGAAAATGAGGTGAAAGAAGCAGTGAAACAAATGAGAGTGGGAAAAGCAGAAGGTTTGGATGGTATTGCTGTGGAGTGTATACAGAAGGGTGGAGATGTGATAATAGATTGGTTGGTGAGACTTTTCAATGTGTGCTTTGCTGTGTCAATGGTACCAATAGACTGGAAGAGTGCATGTATTGTGTCGTTGTACAAGGGGAAGGGAGATCGGCAGGAGTGTTCAATTTATAGAGGTATTAGTTTATTGTCAGTGGTTGGAAAGCTGTATGGCAGGGTGTTGATAGAGAGGATAATAAAGTGTACGGAAGTTGCAATAGGTAGGAGAAGAACAGTGCGGTTTTAGGAGGGGAAGAGGGAGCGTGGATCAGATGTTTGCAGTAAGACAGTTATGCGAGAAGTATTTAGAGAAGCATAAGGAGATATTTTGGGCTTTTATGGACTTGGAAAAAGCGTATGATCGTGTGGACCGTGAAGCAATGTGGAAGGTGTTAAGGATTTATGAAATAGGAGGAAATTTGTTAGAAGCAGTTAAGAGTTTTTATGAAGGGAGCAGAGCATGTGTGAGAGTAGGAAATGGTGAGTTGAGTGAATGGTTTGAGGTAAAGGTAGGTTTGCGACAGGGTTGTGTAATGTCACCATGGCTGTTTAATATGTTAATGGATGGTGCGGTGAGGGAGGTGAAAAGGAGAACTATGGGAAGAGGATTGGGTTTAGTAGGAAAGAATGGTAGAGATTGGGAGTTGAATCAGTTGCTGTTCGCTGATGACACAGCATTGGTGGCGGATTCTGATGAGAAACTGCAGCGGGTAGTCAAAGAGTTTGGTGTGGTTTGTGGAAGGAGGAAACTGAAGGTGAACGTCAATAAAAGTAAAGTAATGGTGTGTAATAGGGGAGAGCATAGGGTGAATCTAGATGTGAGGCTGGATGGGGAAATATTGGAACAAGTAGAGTGTTTTAAATATCTAGGAGGAACGATAAGCAGGAGTGGAGGTATGGAAGTGGAGGTAAAACAGAGAGTGTGTGAAGGAAGGAAGGTTTTCGGAGCAATGGGAAGTATGTGGAAGACGAGAAATCTCGGAGTGAAAGTAAAAAGTGCACTGTATCAAGGAATTGTTGTGCCAACAGTGATGTATGGGGCTGAGATATGGGCTCTGAAGAAAAAGGAAAAAAGAGGGCTGGATGTGATGGAGATGAGCTGCTTGAGGAGTGTGTGTGGAGTTACTCGTAGAGACAGATTGAGGAATGAAGAGATACGTAGGAGAGTGGGGCAGCAGGAACATTTGTCAGCCAGAGTGGACAGAAGGGTGCTGAGCTGGTATGGTCATGTTGAACGAATGGGAGATGAAAGGCTTACAAAGAGAATATGTGAGTCAGGTACAAGGGGAGATAGAAGGGCAGGAAGACCCCCATTGAGATGGAGAGACTGTGTAAGAAAGGCTTTGGATGATAGAGGAATGACTATAGATCAGGCAGGGGAAGTGGTGGTGGACAGGAGTGAATGGAGAATGCTTGTGAATAGTTGAGTGAACACGTAGTCATTGGGAGTAAGGGGTCGGGCGCAAGTTGGACTAGATAATAGTCCATCAGGCGCCTGGCCCGGGGAGACGATTAATATGAAGGGTGCGCCTGGAAGTGTGGTGGGAGGGCTTGTGGCTTTGGCTCCGCTGCATGTCTGCCTGCCGAGATCGGAACCTCTCCGGGTGGTCTGGGGCCGGGGGAGTGCTGGAGCGACCTTGGTGACCCTGGTCTCTGGGTCTTCTCCTGGGTGACCTGGATGTGTGTGAGTTTGTGCTTTTTATCTGTGTTATTTGTTGTTTTATGTTGTTTTTGTGTTTTCCCTGTTCTTGCTCTGTCTTGAGTCGGCAACCCCCAAAATGGGGATTGGGCCTGAGCATATAGATAGAAGTATTCGATTTACGAGACGCAACCACAACCTAAAATACCACACGTATCAGGCAAGCACGCACATATTTAGACAATATTTTTTTCCCAGCAGCACCCAAGTGTAGAATCGCCTCCCATTTAATGTAGTTAATAGCCCCACTCTTGATTCCTTTAGAACAAGGATCATCAATCATTGCATCCCTAATCCTGATCCTTCCGATTCTGTCCCCAACCACTATAAAAATAGTCCCCATGCACAATATCCGTATATCATGCTGCCCGAAAGCGGCCCTCTGCGGATCCCACAATGTAAACATAAAGCAACTTACCTGTTCAGAGGCTGATGATGTTGAGGCTGTAGGTATGATGTAGATGACCTAGATGATGTAGGTGAACTAAGATGAAGGTATAAAGGACTGGAGTGGGAGAAGAGGGTGTTGTCGGTTCGGTATCAAGGCCGTCGCGGTCTTTAATGTTCATACATATAGTTTCGGGTAGGAGTGAAACGTGTTATGTATTTTTTACCTAATATTTGTATCTCGGAGGTTCCTTTAAAATGTTCGAAGCTTTAAAATATAGCCGAAACAAGGATCGTGACACTACACTCAACGACATAGGTTAGGGCCTAAGATTTCGAAGCTATCCCGAACATAATCGAATCTTCTCGTTAATGTGTTGACCTAATATTTACATTTCGGAATTAATTTTGCAGTTCCAGAGTTAATTTTAGGCCTGAATTAATGCCATGCAGTGTATAGTCATAAGCCAACCTACCTGCACACCCATTTAAATCTGTATTGAACCCAAGCGAGACAATCCGATGTTCTGTTATATCCCAGAGGCTTCACAGCTTGGCTTTAAGGGGGTCACCGGCTTTTTAAAACTTTCTCTCCTCTGGCTTGTATCCATTCGGCCCCATTCAGCCTACTGTTTTAAGACGTTTATCCCCATCCAGGTGTCGATTTTTTCCTGGCGAGCGATAGCGAGCCAGCATTGTATGGAGAAATCCGGCTTCGCCGGAGATATTTTTCTATCAACATTTTTACAAATTTAGCTTGCTGTCAAAACAAACATATATATTGACACCTGGATGGGGGTAAACGTCTTAAATTAGTTGGCTGAATGGGGCCGAATGGATACAAGCCAAAGAGAGAGGGAGAGAAAGAGAAAACAATCGAGGTGGGCTCCCTTAAAGATTCATAGATTCAAATGGGTGTGCAGGTATTATGGCTCTTGACTGGACAGCAACTGATTAATATTCATTAGTTTTATCTTTTTTCTTTATGCAAATATATTCGTTTAGATTGTTGTTCAGATCAAATGAGCTATGCATTAGTAAATACATATGTATTTTAAAATATATAGCTGATTTGATCTGAACATCAATCTAAATGGGTATACTTGCATAAAGAAAATTGCAAGAGCTCATGAATAGTTGTCAGCAGCTGCGCATTAACATATAATTATAGCTTATAACATTTATAGAAGAGGTGTGGCAGAGTGGTCTTGCCACTGGACTGGTAATAGTTGTCAGTAGCTGCGCATTATCATATATAACATATAACATTTATAGAAGAGGTGAGGCAGAGTGGTCTTGCCACTGGACTGGTAATCCAATGGACCCGGGCTCGAATCCCAATATGTCAATGGGAAGATATTATTGGGAGGGAATTTGTGCTATAGTTTCAGTGCATTAGCACAGCACACCGAAATGCCAAGAAAAAATACCCTCATTGTTCCCTGATTAAATAACATTATATGAATATTCCGATATTCAAAATATGCTACAGGGGGAGGGGGGGGGAATGCCTAGTGAGTTAATTGCTCAATAGGTGGCGTTATGAGAGTGAGGGTCCGACTCTGGGGGATGAGACTGTGAGACGCAGAGGCGAAGTGGCTTCAGAGATGGAGTTGCTTCGAGCCGTGAATAGCTGCTTCGCATGTCTCACTCCCTAGACTGGAACTAGACCTCACGGGCCTCACCGTGTTCAGCGGTAGAGTGTGCAGGCTCTCAGCCTATGCCCGAGAGGGAGTAGTTGGAATATAGAAGACAAAAACAAAAACAAAAAAAATACACACACACACACACACACACACACACACACACACACATATACGCACATTTGCACTTACTTCACACTTACACACACACACATACACACACTCATACATACACATACACACACAAAGACACACATATACGCACATCAGCACATCCTACACACACACATACACACACACTTACACACTCACACTCAGTACCAGGATCAAAGGCTGGAACACATGCAGTTAAATATATGCAAATCTATATCACACATTCCTCGACAGTACAAATGTTGGGGCATATTCTAAATCACACGCTCACATTCATACATATATTCATACATACTGTACGTACATACATATATACATTATTGCACACATACGTTAATGCATACATACATACATACGTACATACATTAATACATAATGTATATACATACATTAAAACATACGTACATACATACGTTAATTCATAATGTACATACATACATTAAAATATGCATACATACATACATACTTTAATAGATTATGTATATACATACATACATACATACGTTAATACATAATGTACATACATACATACAAACATACTGTACATACATACGTATACATACACGTGTACTATGTCAGAAAGCTCCAGTTCACACACATGGCTCATGTACACACAGATGTGTATATATAAACATACTCAGGATTATTTAACATAGGTAGAATTATAATTACTCACAGTTCTAGCGCTCCTTTAAATCCTACGTTCGTATTTCTCCGGATGGCTCACACATATTAATTACTTTAAATGGGACTTCAGAGGATATCAACCCTTCTGGATTATTAAGCCAGCACACTGTAATTCATTAATAGAGTCAGGGCTGGAGCCCCTATTTGAGAATGCCAATCCCTTTTGCATACATATATAGTGCAGTATACGCACTTAAACAAGGATGAGCCGGTATTTCTGGCCTTCTCCATTAGGTTTCAGATTTTAAGACGTTCGGCCCATTAGTTTGGCGATTTTAACACCTTTCACCCCATTTCGTTGTCAATGTGAAGACCGTTCGTGCCATTTAGGTGTCGATTTTTTCCTGCCGAGCGAATACGAGCCTGTAATCTTAAGAGAAACCGGCCTTCGGCCAGGATATTTTCCTACCGAAAAATTTACAAATTTATCTAGAAGGTGGGTCTAAGGGACGTTTTTATAAGTTTGATGAACGTCTGGCGAGGAAACTAAAAAATAAATAAATAAATTAAGTAATAGACCAAAAAAACAGACACTGTCTGTCAGCCAGCAATCCCTCAACGACAAACGTAATGAAGCCATAGAACTCTTAAATTCTGATCTAAATACTATTTCCAATTGGGGCAGAGAAAACCTTGTTAATTTTAATGCTTCCAAAACCCAATTTCTCCATCTATCTACCCGTCAGGATCTCCCAGCGGACTATCCCTTATTCTTCAACAATACAAAAATCAACCCTTCATCTTCTCTCAATATTCTTGGTGTCTCTTTTTCTTCTGCTCTCATTTGGAAGGACCATATTACCAGTCTTGCTAAGGCAGCCTCCCAGAAGCTGGGTGTGCTCAACCGCCTTAGGGGGTTCTTTTCCCCTGCACAGCTTCTTGCTCTGTACAGGGGCATAGTGCGCCCTTGTATTGAGTATTGTTCACATGTGTGGGGAGGTTCCTCTCACACCGCTCTCCTAGACAAAGTTGAAAGGAAGGCCTTTCGTATCATTAACTCCCGTCCACTCACCAACTCTCTGCAATCTCTCTCTCTTCGCCGCAATGTTGCATCTCTCTCGCTATTCTATCGCTACTATAATAATCAGTGTTCCTCAGAGCTATCCCAGTGCATACCACCTCCTTTACGTAGGGCACGTGGTACCCGTCTTGCAACTCAATCCCACCCCTACTCTGTGCAACTCTCCAACCCAAGAGTGAAACGTTACTCTCAAACTTTCTTCTACTCTACATCTGAGCTCTGGAACTCTCTCCCAGAATCAGTCTTTCCCTCTTCCTATGACTTAAATTGCTTCAAACTCCGTGTGTCCAGGCATTTTGGCTCGAACGTCCCTTGATTTTGGCCCTGTCACTCTTTCAACTATGGGGGAGGCACTCGCTATAGGCAGTTATGCCTTTTGCCTCCCTCAATCACATAGAAAAAAAAAAAAAAAAAAAAACGCACACACACACACACACACACACACACACACACACACACAGCCCGTAGCCTAGTAGGTAGCGCTCTCGTCTCACACACGAGGGATCGGGGGTTCAATCCCCCGGCCGGGCGGAGACAAATTGGGCTTGTCTCCTTTCATGTGTTAGCCTCAGTTCACCTAGCTGTAAATAGGTACCTGGAATAAGTGGACGACGTTGTGACGTCCCATCTGGGGTTGGCAAAAATGGTACAAGGCGAGATGGGTATCATATGGTTCACCTAAGCTACTGGTCAACCTAAGCCTTCGGGTGAGACTGGTACCGTAGTGAGAATGGTACCATACAGATTAACCCTAAGCCTTCGTTTCCAGATGTCGCCAATTGGCTAAAATACAGACTACACACACATCCACAGCCATTCCAACGATACATAAACACTTAACATGCATTTCGCGCAATACATTCCCAGTTAAGGAGGCGCGATAATAATGAGCTTAGCTCGCATTGCGTGGATTCCCCTTGACGAAACAAGCAAGTGAATAACACACACACACACACACATACACATTTACAGTCATGATTACGGATCTCTAAGCATGGAGTTAGCCAGAGTCACTATTGACGACGTATTGATGTCCTTAACCCCTTCTGTACCGGCGACGTCTCTTTAATTATTATCTAGCTATATTTAAGTGATATTGTGCAGCTTAAGAAGGGTATGTGGTAGTAAAAAGGGTTAATTAAGATAGTTCGAAGCCTGTTAATTGCTGGAGGTCCTTTTTAAACTGAAAAAAACCCCAAATCGTCTAATAGTAGCCACAATAAAGTTGAAAAGACGTCGCCGGTACAGAAGAGGTTAATAGAAACCAATATTGCTTTTTAGTTTGTAATATCTCTTTTCATCTGCATGGCCTTCAACCACAACGCTCCCCGCAGTGTTGGGGCTTGAACTGAAATTATCTATCTATCTATCTATCTACTTAGGCGCATACCCTATTTTGTTTTCTGGGGGTGACCAACTCGAGACAGAGCCCGAATAGGGGGTAAAATACTTTTAACAAAACATACGTTCACACACAGGAGAGAAACCCAGAGAACCAGGCCCATTTGGGGTCTCCAGCAAAAGATTCCCAGGTCCCAAATCCCCCGGAGAGGCTCCGACTTCCGCAGACAGACCCGCAGCGGAGTACCACAATGCCAGCCCACCATGCATCCAGGTGTACCCTTCATTACTAACGGCTCCCCGGGCCAGGCGCCTGATGGACTATTATCTAGTCCAACTGGCGCCAGACCCCCTCTCCCAAACGACCGCGTTTACACTATAGCATTCTCCATTCATTCCTATTTATTACCACTTCTCTTGCCTGATCTGCAGTCATTCCTCGATCTTCCAACGCTTGTCCTACACAGTCTCTCCATCTCAATGGAAGTCTACCACCCATTGATTCATAGTGGTTCTTCCTAAGCTGAGCAAGGTCGTCTAGTGGTACCCAGGATACAAATTAATACCTGGCTACCGTATGGCAAGGGATAATGACGAAATTAAAAACCCTCCACAAATTAAAGAGAACCAAGGAAGGATGGCCAAAGTTTACACAGAAGCGTGACCAATAAAGAAGGTGAATTATAGGGGAGGTGAGGGAGAGGGTGTAATTAACCCTTCTAGTACCAGTGCTGTTCTTTTAACTTTACTCTGGCTACTGTTAGACGATTATATTCAGCTTAAAAGGGCCTCTAGTAGTTAACAGGTTTGAGCTATCTCAATCAACCATTTTAACAACAACAGATCGTTCTTAAACTGTACAAAATCGTCTAAATATAGCTAGAATAAAATTAAAATGACGACGCCAGTACAGAAGGGGTTAACTCTTTCAGTACCGGTGACGTCTTCTTCATGTGAATTTAGCTACATTTAGACGATTTTATGACGCTTTAGAAGGATATGTGGTAGCTAAAAGGATAAATTGAAATAGTCTGTAACCTCTTCATGGGTAGACGTCCTTCCTAAGCTGATATCAAATCGTCGAAATATAGATAAAATAACATGAAAAAGACGGCATCGGCACAGAAGGGGTTACAGGGACTGGTAATGATGGCAGTAATAACCTGGGAATGTTATTAAGGGTTATTATTATAAAGCAGGTGAGCCACCTGCTTTTTTTTTCTCTCCTTTTCTCTCTCTCTCTTGTTTGTATCCATTCGGCCCCAATCAGCCTACTGTTTTAAGACGTTTATCCACATCTAGATGTCGAGTTTATCCTGGCGAGCGATAGCGAGCCAGCATTGTTTGATGAAATCCGGCTTCGCCGGAGAAATTTTTGTATCGAAAAATTAAATAATTTAGCCTGCTGTCAATAACATTTAAAAAAAATATGCTGCATGGGGGTAAAAGTCTTAAAACAGTAGGCTGAATGGGGCCGAATGGATACAAGGCAGAGAAAGAGAGAAAAGGATCGAACAAAAGCCGGTCACTCCCCTTAAGAAGAAGAGTAGGGCTTGGTTTTTTGGTCTAGGTATTTATTTATGTATACATAAGGGGGATGGGCGTATTTATGTATACATAGGGTGGATGGGCGTATTTATGTATACATAAGGGGGATGGGCGTATTTATGTATACATAAGGGGGATGGGCGTATTTATGTATACATAAGGGGGATGGGCGTATTTATTTGCTCATTTATGTATTTGTATATTATCTTATTTAAGCTCTTCCTTAGACCTCCATCAAGCTTAAAAATAAAACTCCCTAGACATCCAAGATAAATTTGTAAATTTTTCGGTAGAAAAATGTACCGGCCGAAGGCCGGTCCTTTTAAAAATACAGGTTTGCTATCGCTCGCCAGGAAAAAATCGACACTTACAGTAAATGGCACAAAAGGTCTAAACATTGACAGAAAGTGCGCAAAAGTTCTTAAACTCGCCAAACTAATGGGACGAATGTCTTAAAATCTCAAAAGCAATGGGGTTAAACATGAGGGTAGAAAGGGGTCCAGAAAAAATCCTTAAGTGGAAATCTCCCCTTTAAAGGGACTGGTAATTATCGGAGTAATAACGTGGGAATGTCATTAAGGAGAAGGGTAAAAATATTAATTAGTTATAATCTCGGTAATATTATTATAAGGGATGGCGAGGGAACAGTGCTAGGGGTGTATTTAATAGACACACTAAACATATATTATTATATATTAGTGGAAAGACAGTCATGCAAGTAAGAACACAAATAGAAGAATAGATACATAAATAGATAAATAAACAACATATACAAATATATAAATAAATAGATACATCAATAAATACGTAAATACACAAATAAATGACAAATATATAACTATGTCTCAAATGTTAGTCCAGCACAGATCATCAAAGCCACACTCCTAAACGGCCACAAACCAGACAGCCACAATGCTAAACAACCTAGCTTAGTATATGTTAATATGATGTTAGGATTGATTAATTAGATAAGCTTTGGATAGGTTAAATCTTGTTAAGTTGGATTATGTTTATTTATTATATACACTGTATATATATATATATGTGTGTGGGTGGATGAGACTCATTAGCCTTGGTCGGCAACCCCTCTAGGGGAGACAACCTTATGAAAATCTGGATGGATGGGACTCGTCAGCCTTGGTCGGCAACCTGTCTAAGGGAGAAAGCCTGATACAAATCTGTACTGCTTACCTAAGTGTAAGGCAGGTTAGTGGATGAACTAGCCGAGCACCACTGTAGAACAATAGTGCTATCAAGATACATACAGGGCCTCGGAGTTGGACAGGTCCTAAATTGAGTTGTAAATCCTGTAAGTCCTTTAGTAAACTGGCTCGGGTTGTCCTTCTTACAGGGAATATAGGTCCGCTTGGGGGCCTTCTGTGTATGGCCACCCGAATAGGCCACTCCCTAAGGGAGTAAGGCGTCCGGCAATAGATAGATAGATAAATATACAGTATACATACAGTATATATTTTTTAGCTTTAAGGGGATACGATTTTTTTTTTTTTTTACGCACAGTAAAAAAGGTTTGTTGTTCATTTAAGCAGTTGTTCATTTAAAGCATAGTGTGGCAAATGTGAGGCACCCGCCTTTCAGCACAATCCCACTCCTATTCTGTCCAGCTCTCCAACCCGAGAATTGGCAAGTTTTCTGTCTTTCTTCTACTCAACAAGTGAATTCTGGAACTCTCTCCCTCAGTCAATTTTTCTTTCATCCTATGACTTAAACTACTTTAAATTTCGCTATCCAGGCATTTTGACCCCAACTTCCCATGAATTTGTCTCTCTGTCACACTTTTGGTTTTGGGAGAGCCACTGTGACGCATGTCGAGTATGAGCATGCTGTACAGAACGCCCAGTCAGGCCCCACTCTCGCTAGGATCGTCAGGGCAGGAACTTTGGCTGTAGTCTGTGTAGAGTTTCCTGACTTAGTTTATGTGAGCCGTTGTACTATAAGTATTATAAATATGTATTGTGTTTTCATCTGAGTCAACGAGTTCTATTTTATATCATTAGTTATAAGTATTGTGTGTGGGACTTATTTGTAATGATGAGAGGAGAGAGAGAGATTACGTAACGGGGGACAGTGAGTGCGCCACGCGGCAGGTAGGCCTAACTCCCTCCTCCCTCCTCCCTCCTCCCTCCTCAGCGCGTGGGAAATCCTTTGTCGATCCCAGATTGAGAGAGAATATTACGTAATGATTGTCAGTGGGCGGTCCTTAGTAGTTTGCGATATGCTCACTAGAGGGCCGAGTATAAAAAGGGAAGTCTCGCCACATATTCTTCAGAACTCATTAGGCAGAGCGACTTCTCATATCCCTTGCTACTATACATATTCTTCCGACTGATGTGAACTTTCTCTACTCTCTGAACCGCCTATCTTCTTCTCTTCCCGACCCTTTATAACCTCAATGATCCCTTTGGTGCAGAGCTAGTCAGCCAAAGTATTATCGCTTGAGTTCTCACGAGATATATGCCTATTAGATAGCCTATTTTGGAAGGGATAACTAGAATAGGATTGATTAATGTTTGTTGCACTCGTATATGCATTTCCCTGTGTATGATTATTCATGTTCCTGTTTTCTGCTGATCTAAGTAATGCTAGACTGGGATAAGGCTACTGGAGTTGTGATTCCCTATGTGTATTAGGTTTTGTTGAACCTGTACAATCGCAACGGAGACTTGGGAAGCCTAGGTGGTCTTTCTGACTGTGTACCTTGTGAGTTTAGCGCTTTGTTGCGAGTGAGGGCTTTTGCCTCTGCCACCCAACACTGTGCTAACTCGTTTGCTTGACTTTGAGAGGATCGCCAGGAGAGAACCAGATACTAGTGATCTGGATCTCTCAAGAGAGCATCCCGTCAATTAACGTAATTTGGCCGCACAGTCTTAAGGACCTCGCTAGGCTACGAGCCGCTTGCTCAGCCATTGTTTTCTAGCCTACTACATCCCAGCTAGACTTTGCTCGGTCAGCAGATACAGCATAGTATTGAAGCTTTCCTTATGTATGTTATTGTTTATGCACTATTGATTTCATGTGTGGCACGCTTAGCTACTCTATAGATTAGTGGCCCACGAGCACAATCCTAGTAGGCTATTGCCAGTGCATTGTCGGAGTACTTCTTTTTTATGTTTGCCATTTACTATTGTCTATTCTTATAATTCTTCTTATGTCAATTTAAAGCCTTTAATGTTAGTTAATTGCCAGTGTGTTACTTATTGAATTGCTGTTCAAAATCCGATACTTACTTCTCACGAGTATCCGAGAAGCATCTAACTTTATCAGAAGATTCCTTGCTCGATGCTCGAGGACTATTGTTTAACGTAACGTAATAGTGCCGATCCGAAGTAGAGGGTGGAGGACTTCTTAAGTTCTTAGTCAAGGGTGGATTACTTCGGCTTCGGCCAACACTATTCTTTGGTGTTGTTGTATTTACTTCTTTGTTTGATTGTTGACCAGACTAGATAACTCCCGTCTCTTTATTAGTCTGTTGTGAAACGCTAGTACCGAGTTCTTGTATACCCTGTTATAGCAGATAGAACTCTGGAGGGTATTGGTGTTTTTTGTTCGGCTGGCAGTACTCTGGGGTTGGGATCGTGTGTTTCCGTTGTGGCAGCGAGCCATACTCGAGTCCTGTTTGAGAGCCCTTGTGTACCCGAGTGCCCGGTCGTAACAAATGGCGACCTTGCTTAGGATTTTGTGAACAGTATAAATTTTTGCAGAGTTGTACAACATTTGTTTGTTTGTACTTTAGCGTGCATATTGAAGAATATTTTTTTTTGTATGGCAATTAGTAGAGCATTTAAGAGACTCCAGTTAATTTAGTAATTAGTGCTTGCATAAGGAAGTTTAACACTTTTGTCTCGAGAATTTTTTTGTGGACTTCAGTATGTCGTGCCCTAGCACTGACGAGGAGCGAGAGATGCCATTTGAAGAGGTGCCGTTAGTAACCAGTGAGGAGGATGCTAGAGTTTTTGTGAGTAAGCGGTACCACGTGACGGAGGAGAGGCTGACTGGGGTGAATGTTTATGGCTTGCACCTGATAGCCAAGGTTTTGGGCATTGCCAATGTAGTAGGGATGTCCAAGGGGGAGCTGATTTCCTGGGTGTTGCGTGGGCGACATGGGGTTTCGGAGGAGAGGGCGTTTGGGGGGGTTCCTCCCCAGATCCCCTCTCACTCGACTCCCACAGTGCCGTCCACTCAGTTACCGGAGGTTAGCACCCTCCCACAGAGGGATGAGAATTGGCAGATTGGAGTGCCCTCGGGTGGTGCACATGGTGGTTCCCCAGTTTTTGCCCCCCCTCCTTCAGTAGTGGCAGCTCCCTCTTCCTGCCTGTCTCCAGATATGATATTTAGACTTGAGCTTGCTAAAATTGAGGCTGAGGCTGAGACCAGGAGGCAGGAGAATGAGACTAGGAAGCATGAGATTGAGGCTGAGTCTAGAAGGCAGGAGAATGAGACTAGGAGGCATGAGATTGAGGTTAGGAGGCACGAGGCTGAGCTTAGGTACGACTCAGAGAAATATTGTGCTCAAATAGATTAAGATAAGACTCGTGCAGAGTCGACAGGGACTCGGATGGGCCGTGAGGGCCAAGTAAGAGAACAGTCCTTGTCCCACTTAGTCAAATTGGTGCCGGCATTTAGTGAAACTGAAGTCACAGAATTTTTTAATCATTTTGAGAAGAAGTGTAGGGAGCATAATTGGCCTGAAGAGAAGTGGGCAGCTCTAGTCTCCTCAAGACTTACGGGTAAGGGTCTGAAGGCTTATGATGCACTGCCTTTAGAGTCTTGCATTGACTACCCAGAATTGAAGAGAGCTGTCCTACGGGCATACGAGTTGCAACCAGAAACATATCGATTGAAGTTTCGGGGTGTTACAAAGACTAGGGAGGCGACCTTTCTTGAACATGCCCGGGACTTAAAAGATGCACTTACAAACTGGACACGTTCTGAGAAAGCTGAGACGGCCGAACAGTTGACTGAGCTGTTTCTGCTCGAGCAGTTTTATAAGTGTACTGGTGCAGAAATGACTTTAACTATTAAAGAAAAGAACCCAAAAACTCTACAGGAGGCAGCTGAGATGGCTGACCTCCGGCTATCACTAATTCGTGGGTGCGGGTCTGCCCAGCGTAGTGAGGCAGGTAACAAAGGGCGTGACGCCCCACCCCCCCGAGTTAGTGATATACATTATGCAAACAAGTACAAGAGCCATGATACCAAGACTGACCACAAGACTAGCACCGTCCCATTTAAGAAGGGGCCGGGCCCTTCCCAGTACCAAGGGAAGCCCAAAGGGGAGTTGGAGTGTTATCATTGTCATGAAAAGGGGCACTTTGCAAGAGTCTGTCCTAGCAAACCACCTACAGCAGCTGTGTCTTTGGCCTGCAACATTGGTGTGTCTCCGAAGTCTTCTGAGTTTGCCCGGGGCAGTTCGTCAGAGGCTGAGGCACAGCCAATGCAGAAGCACCTGGGAGGCTCGAACCCTGCTCAAGATGTTTTTTGCGACCATAGAGGGCGGGGTTGCGTGATGTGGGCGGGGCGCAAGCATGGAGTAGAGGTCTTGCGTGATACAGGTGCTTCCCAGACTCTGATGAAAAACTTGACTGGCTACCCTATAAACGCGGCTCGGGTGGTAGTGGTGCAGGGTATTAATGCAACTCGGTCATACCCGCTGGTGCGGTTGGAGTTGGAGGTGGATGGTGTGGCACGTGAATTGGATGTCGGGATTGTGGAGAAACTGCCAGTGGAGGGCGTCGACCTTCTTCTCGGCAACGACTTTGCAATGCCCGCTTCTGAGGTTCTACCCTTAGTCGTTGCCGAGAGGCCGGCCGACGTGAGTGGGGAAGAGCAAGAGTGGGTCGAGCGGTGCCAGACACAACCCATGGCGTGTGTTGTCACCCGAGCTCGGGCAGCTAAAGTGTCACAGCCTAGTCCTCCGTCTTCAGACCAGCGGAGGAACGATCAACAGGAGGAGGCTAAAGCTGGAGTTGGTTTTAAGAGTTTTGACTCGGCGGCTCTCCCGGGTGATTCAGTATTGGCACCTATGTTGGAGTCTGGAGAGGCCCCAGGACCTGTCACAGCTAGTGAGGAGGTAGGGCAGGAAGAGACTCCGAGGCAGCAACGTTACACGGAGAGAAAAAAGGGTTGCTCAGTTTGATATTGGGGGAGGACTTGGGTTGCTTCGGAAGCATCTAGACAGGTTGGTTCCCTCAGATATTTGTAAACTGCAGTTGGAGGATCCGGAAGTTCAGAAGTGTGGTAATGATGCTGTCGAGATCAAACACGAGGACGGGGAAGCATGTCATGTGAACCTGTTGGAGGAGTTTGTGAGGCAACCACCTGAGCAGCCTACTGTCCCTGCGTTGGTCTGCCGCGGCCAAGGTGGAGAAGGAGAGGGGGGCAGTAGGGCACAGGTGGAGGAGAGTAGGGATTGTCATGTCTCGGCGGAGCAGTGGGCGGGGGACACGAGTCTGGTGGCTGTGGAAGCGCTAGAGCACCTGCCTGAGCAGCAGTGTGCAGCACTCCAGCACCAGCTCGGTTCATACCCCACTGGTCGTGCCGAGCCCCTGAGTCTCACAACTCGGGCGGTGCAAGATGTTCCGCGAGCAGGTCACGTGAATGTTGAAAGACCGTTAGCCTCGTTGTTTCGGTGGTTCAAGGTGGGCGACGAGGCTTTGGCATGGTTGCCAGGTCAGGGTCGACCCATGGCTGCCAAGGGTGGTGGTCAAAAGGAGGACATTGAGCAGATTGGTGAGGTTGGCTGTGGAGTGGATGTGCCCGGTCGTCACATAGCCTCCCAATGCTGCTCTAGTCTAATGCAACAGCCCTACCATAGACCGACTGTATCTGGCCATGTCTCTAAAAGCGGTGATGCTGAGCAGGCAGATGTCGTCACAAGGAATGCGGGGATGCGCATGTACGGTATCGGCGGGGAAGCCTTAGCAATAATGAACTATGGGAGTGACTGCACAGGTGGTACTGATTGTCCCTCTCATGACCTGGCTGTTCTAGGGACGAAGGTGGAGAAGGAGGGAGACTACAGGTTAGAAGCTGCGGTCTCGGCTGGGTTGTGGGAGGGCACTAGGCATGTTGTTCGTGGAGACAGTGCAAGGCAGTTGTTTACTAGGCTATGGCAGTACTTTCGCATGTTTGTTGCTTCTCCAGGCCTGATGTACGGGGTAGAATCCGACATGCAGGCTGGAGATAGTGCAAGGCTCAGTTTAATTCCCTACCGTATAAATCCTGTTCGACAGCCTATGGTGCAAGCAGAGCTGGATGTTGTGGACGGGAGTACCTACCAGTGCAATGTTATGCCTGACGGACTTAAGAATGCACTAGCAACGTTTCAGAACCTGATGAATGAAATTGAAAAGGACGATGATGCGCTGGGGCATTTCGAGGTCTATGTTCCAGCCTATGGTCCGGTCGTTGTAGTTTACCCAGATCATCACCCTCTCAAGTTCTTGGACCAGTTTCACAATCGGAAAATGAGGCTGACCAGGTGGTCACTAAGGTTATTGGTATATAACCTGGACATACGCCATATTGCCGGTTGTGATAACGTGGTTGCAGATGGTCGTTCAAGGGTATATGATCCTGGGTAGATTGACACACGTGTAGCCTCCTGCTTTAGTTTGAATAGTATTTTGCGCTTGGTGCTTGTTGGCTCGCGATTGTAGCCCAGCGTATTGGGTCGTAAAGCAGGAGTTGAGCGTTTGGTATAGAAGAAAATAGGCTGCCCTTATAGTGCAGCCGGGAAAAACATATTAAAATATAAAAATCATAAAAAAAACTCTTTCTTTTTGATATAGATAATTGTATAAGTTTGTCATAGCCTATAGAGTTTGAGTAGTCCACGAACTATCAAACGGCTGAGCTGCTGTAAGCTCGCTCTGGGAGCATGATATTGTGTCTTTTGCTATTGTTGGGAGGAGTTATAAAATGTGAATTATTTTTTTTTAATAAGATGTGTTTTAGTGATAAACTCAGCTGTGTTTTAGTGCCATGCGGTCGCTGGGTGTGAGGGGCTTGATGGGGTTCTGTGTGTCAGATTTTAGCTCAGGGTTGAGCAAGTAAAATCTTGGGGGAGGTGTGACGCATGTCGAGTATGAGCATGCTGTACAGAACGCCCAGTCAGGCCCCACTCTCGCTAGGATCGTCAGGGCAGGAACTTTGGCTGTAGTCTGTGTAGAGTTTCCTAACTTAGTTTATGTGAGCCGTTGTACTATAAGTATTATAAATATGTATTGTGTTTTCATCTGAGTCAACGAGTTCTATTTTATATCATTAGTTATAAGTATTGTGTGTGGGACTTATTTGTAATGATGAGAGGAGAGAGAGAGATTACGTAACGGGGGACAGTGAGTGCGCCACGCGGCAGGTAGGCCTAACTCCCTCCTCCCTCCTCCCTCCTCCCTCCTCAGCGCGTGGGAAATCCTTTGTCGATCCCAGATTGAGAGAGAATATTACGTAATGATTGTCAGTGGGCGGTCCTTAG
>JBAKBP010014967.1:50000-57115 GCA_037953745.1 Lithodes maja | reverse complement strand
GCTCGATTACTTCTTCTCCGACAGACACTTCCCACTAGGTAGAGATATTAGCTCGATTACTTCTTCTCCGACAGACACTTCCCACTAGGTAGAGATATCAGCTCGATTACTTCTTCTCCGACAGACACTTCCCACTAGGTAGAGATATTAGCTCGATTACTTCTTCTCCGACAGACACTTCCCACTAGGTAGAGATATTAGCTCGATTACTTCTTCTCCGACAGACACTTCCCACTAGGTAGAGATATTAGCTCGATTACTTCTTCTCCGACAGACACTTCCCACTAGGTAGAGATATTAGCTCGATTACTTCTTCTCCGACAGACACTTCCCACTAGGTAGAGATATTAGCTCGATTACTTCTTCTCCGACAGACACTTCCCACTAGGTAGAGATATTAGCTCGATTACTTCTTCTCCGACAGACACTTCCCACTAGGTAGAGATATCAGCTCGATTACTTCTTCTCCGACAGACACTTCCCACTAGGTAGAGATATCAGCTCGATTACTTCTTCTCCGACAGACACTTCCCACTAGGTAGAGATATTAGCTCGATTACTTCTTCTCCGACAGACACTTCCCACTAGGTAGAGATATTAGCTCGATTACTTCTTCTCCGACAGACACTTCCCACTAGGTAGAGATATTAGCTCGATTACTTCTTCTCCGACAGACACTTCCCACTAGGTAGAGATATTAGCTCGATTACTTCTTCTCCGACAGACACTTCCCACTAGGTAGAGATATTAGCTCGATTACTTCTTCTCCGACAGACACTTCCCACTAGGTAGAGATATTAGCTCGATTACTTCTTCTCCGACAGACACTTCCCACTAGGTAGAGATATTAGCTCGATTACTTCTTCTCTGACAGACACTTCCCACTAGGTAGAGATATCAGCTCGATTACTTCTTCTCCGACAGACACTTCCCACTAGGTAGAGATATCAGCTCGATTACTTCTTCTCCGACAGACACTTCCCACTAGGTAGAGATATTAGCTCGATTACTTCTTCTCCGACAGACACTTCCCACTAGGTAGAGATATCAGCTCGATTACTTCTTCTCCGACAGACACTTCCCACTAGGTAGAGATATCAGCTCGATTACTTCTTCTCCGACAGACACTTCCCACTAGGTAGAGATATCAGCTCGATTACTTCTTCTCCGACAGACACTTCCCACTAGGTAGAGATATCAGCTCGATTACTTCTTCTCCGACAGACACTTCCCACTAGGTAGAGATATTAGCTCGATTACTTCTTCTCCGACAGACACTTCCCACTAGGTAGAGATATCAGCTCGATTACTTCTTCTCCGACAGACACTTCCCACTAGGTAGAGATATCAGCTCGATTACTTCTTCTCCGACAGACACTTCCCACTAGGTAGAGATATTAGCTCGATTACTTCTTCTCCGACAGACACTTCCCACTAGGTAGAGATATTAGCTCGATTACTTCTTCTCCGACAGACACTTCCCACTAGGTATAGATATCAGCTCGATTACTTCTTCTCCGACAGACACTTCCCACTAGGTAGAGATATTAGCTCGATTACTTCTTCTCCGACAGACACTTCCCACTAGGTAGAGATATTAGCTCGATTACTTCTTCTCCGACAGACACTTCCCACTAGGTAGAGATATTAGCTCGATTACTTCTTCTCCGACAGACACTTCCCACTAGGTAGAGATATCAGCTCGATTACTTCTTCTCCGACAGACACTTCCCACTAGGTAGAGATATTAGCTCGATTACTTCTTCTCCGACATACACTTCCCACTAGGTAGAGATATCAGCTCGATTACTTCTTCTCCGACAGACACTTCCCACTAGGTAGAGATATTAGCTCGATTACTTCTTCTCCGACAGACACTTCCCACTAGGTAGAGATATTAGCTCGATTACTTCTTCTCCGACAGACACTTCCCACTAGGTAGAGATATTTGCTCGATTACTTCTTCTCCGACAGACACTTCCCACTAGGTATAGATATTAGCTCGATTACTTCTTCTCCGACAGACACTTCCCACTAGGTAGAGATATTAGCTCGATTACTTCTTCTCCGACAGACACTTCCCACTAGGTAGAGATATTAGCTCGATTACTTCTTCTCCGACAGACACTTCCCACTAGGTAGAGATATTAGCTCGATTACTTCTTCTCCGACAGACACTTCCCACTAGGTAGAGATATCAGCTCGATTACTTCTTCTCCGACAGACACTTCCCACTAGGTAGAGATATTAGCTCGATTACTTCTTCTCCGACAGACACTTCCCACTAGGTAGAGATATTAGCTCGATTACTTCTTCTCCGACAGACACTTCCCACTAGGTAGAGATATCAGCTCGATTACTTCTTCTCCGACAGACACTTCCCACTAGGTAGAGATATTAGCTCGATTACTTCTTCTCCGACAGACATTTCCCACTAGGTAGAGATATTAGCTCGATTACTTCTTCTCCGACAGACACTTCCCACTAGGTAGAGATATTAGCTCGATTACTTCTTCTCCGACAGACACTTCCCACTAGGTAGAGATATCAGCTCGATTACTTCTTCTCCGACAGACACTTCCCACTAGGTAGAGATATCAGCTCGATTACTTCTTCTCCGACAGACACTTCCCACTAGGTAGAGATATTAGCTCGATTACTTCTTCTCCGACAGACACTTCCCACTAGGTAGAGATATTAGCTCGATTACTTCTTCTCCGACAGACACTTCCCACTAGGTAGAGATATTAGCTCGATTACTTCTTCTCCGACAGACACTTCCCACTAGGTAGAGATATTAGCTCGATTACTTCTTCTCCGACAGACACTTCCCACTAGGTAGAGATATTAGCTCGATTACTTCTTCTCCGACAGACACTTCCCACTAGGTAGAGATATTAGCTCGATTACTTCTTCTCCGACAGACACTTCCCACTAGGTAGAGATGTTAGCTCAATTACTTCTTCTCCGACAGACACTTCCCACTAGGTAGAGATATTAGCTCGATTACTTCTTCTCCGACAGACACTTCCCACTAGGTAGAGATATCAGCTCGATTACTTCTTCTCCGACAGACACTTCCCACTAGGTAGAGATATTAGCTCGATTACTTCTTCTCCGACAGACACTTCCCACTAGGTAGAGATATTAGCTCGATTACTTCTTCTCCGACAGACACTTCCCACTAGGTAGAGATTATTAGCTCGATAACTCTAGTCGTTTGTGGGTTATAGAAGTTAAAGGCAGATTTCCACTTGAGGGATTTTTTTCTTGACTCCTTTCTCCCTCATGTTTAGCCCCATTGCTTTTCTAATTTTAAAGACGTTCGCCCCATTATTTTGACGATTTTAAGAACCTTCGACCCATTTCTGTCAATTTTTAGACCTTTCGTGCCATTTAGGTGTCGATTTTATCCTGGCGAGCGATAGCGAGCCTTTAATTTATGAGGAACCGGCTTTCAGCCGGGACATTTTTCTACCGAAAAATGTACAAATTTATGTTGAAAGGGGCTCAAGTGGGTGTAATCTTAAGCTTGATGGATATCCAGAGACCAAACTAAAAACCTCCCCTTAACATTGATATAAATTACAAACCCCAATGTACTTTAATAAACTGATGAAAACATATGACCCTCCCGGGATTCGAATCGGGACACCACACACCCAGAACATAAGCACCTAAAAGATTGGTATTATCATGATGAAGAGGCATAATATTTCCAAAGCTGTCCATTACCCATCGATACATAAGTTACCAAGGGATTCAATTTACCGTCAGCTGAAATGAAGCCGACTGTAGAGGAAGGCACGTGTGACACAAGAAGAAACTAGATTTGAAAATAACCAAATAATGTTTAAGGGACCCCACCTCGCTTTTTTTTTTTTCTCTTTCTCTCCCTCTCTTTTAAGACGTTCATCCCCATCCAGGTGTAATTTCCTGGCGAGCGGTAGCGAGCCAGCATATATATATTTTTGTTTTCACAGCAAGCTAAATGTGTACATTTTTCGATAGAAAAATGTCTCCTGCGACGCCGGATTTCTCCATACAATGCTGGCTCGCTATCGCTCGCCAGGAAGAAATCGATACCTGGATGGGGATAAACTTCTTAAAACAGTTGGCTGAATGGGGCCGAATGGATACAAGCCAGGAAAAGAGAGAAAAGGAGAGAAAGATACAAAACAAAGAGGTATAGTACTTTTACCAGAGGTCCCATTCTACACTACTCCTCCTCGCCCGCATCGTTGGAAATTTGGAGAAATTGGGGGAAGAAAGTGGTGAGGCGCAAAGGAGGAAAGGTCACAATTAATATATATATTTTTCTAATCTCTCAGTGGGGTTCGAACCGCCGACCGCGATCATATGATGCAAAGAAATAATGAATTAAAAGTGTTTAATTACAGTCTTACCTAAAATATATGTTGTTTATATATAATTATCGTAATCTAGAGAAGACGTAACCATGTTCGTTTACAGATACTAATATCAAAGACTGTGGAGAAACTAAATATTCACTGGCTTATCTGGCAATGAAACTGTTATGGATTTAAATATGATTTTGTTTTTATTTCTGTCATTAATTACTTTTTTTGTTTATAGATATTGCAGCTTAGATTTTGTGAACATATTAAATACATATATTATCGCACTGCAAGACCTATTATATATATATATATATATATATATATATATATATATATATATATATATATATATGTATATATAAATATATACACATTTAGGGGAGGTGTGGTTGAGTGGTCTTGCCACTGGCCTGGTAATCCAAAGGTCCCGGGTTCAAATCCCGATGTATCAATGGGAAGATATTATTGGGATGGAATTTGTGCTGTACCTAGTATCAGTGCATTACCACAAAGCCCACCGAAACGTCAATAAAATACCCTCATTGTTCCCTGATTAAATAGCACTGTATGAATATTCCCATATTCAAAATATGCTATAGGGGTGCAATGCCTGGTGAGTTATCTGCTCAACAGGTGGCGTTGTGTGTGTGTAAGTGTGAGAGTCCGAGTGTAGAGGGTGAGACAGTGAAGCACGGGAACGAGATGGCTTCAGAGATGGGGTCGTTTCGGGCCATGAGTGAGCACCGTGCCTCATGTGAAGGCAAGATGGCAGGTGCTCGTTGTACTCTACGTGCTTCACATGTCTCACTCCCTAGACTGGAACAAGACCTCACGGGCTTCACTGTTCATTGTAAAGCGGTGAATGTTAAGGCTCTCAGCCTATGCCCGAGAGGAAGTAAGTTGGAATATAGAAAAAAAAAAAAAAAAAAAAAAAAAAAATATATATATATATATATATATATTTACCGTTTACAAAAATGTATAATTACGATTTCTTAACAGTTAAAAAGGTTACGCAAACTAAACTACTGATATGGCTAACATAAAAAGCATATCTTTAAGGGGAGTCACCGTTTTGTTTTATCTTTCTCTCCTTATTTCTCTTCCCCTGGCTTGTATCCATTCGGCCCCATTCAGCCAACTGTGTTAAGACGTTTATCCCCATCCAGGTGTCGATTTCTTCCTGGCGAGCGATAGCGAGCCAGCATTGTATGGAGAAATCCGGCTTCGCCGGAGAAATTTTTCTATCGAAAAATGTACAAATTTAGCTTGCTGTCAAAACAAAAATATATATATGCTGGCTCGCTACCGCTCGCCATGAAAATATTGACAGCTGGATGGGGGTAAGCGTCTTAAAACAGTAGGCTGAATGGGGCCGAATGGATACAAGCCAGAGAGAGAGGGAGAGAAAGAGAAAACAAGCGAGGTGGGCTCCCTTAAGGGTGAGGGGCAGGGGGTTCTGGACTCCCTTCTCCCTTATGTTTAGCACCATTAGTTTTTGGGATTTTAAGGGGGGATGGTTCACTTTAAGGGGGGATGGTTCACTTTAAGGGGGGATGGTTCACTTTAAGGGGGGATGGTTCACTTTTTTGGGTGAGTTTTGCATGTATTCATTATTTTTCTATTTTCTTCCCTAGAGCTCCATTAAATTAAAAAAAAAAAAACATCCATTAGATCCCCCCTTCTAGATTAATCTGTACATTTTTCGGTAGAAAAATGTCCCGGCCAAAGGCCGCTTCTTCCAACATAACAGGCTCACTATCGTTCGCCAGGGGAAAAATCGACACCTAAATAGCGCGAAAGGTCTTAATATTGACGAAGAAATGGGGCGAAAGGTCTTAAAATCGACTAACTAATGGGGCAAACCTCTTAACATCTGAAAACTAATGGGGCTAAACATGAGGGAGAAATTGGTCCAGAAAACCGGCCCATCCCCCCCTTAAGGCATTCGTCAGAATAATTTCGTGATCTCAAAACCTTTTAATGTCATTTAGGTTTACTTCCTATCCTGGTGAACGAGAGTGACCCTGCAATTTGTGTGTGTGTGTGTGTGTGTGTGTATGTATGCGTGTGGGTATTGGTGTGTGTGTGTGGGTATTGGTGTGTGTGTGTGGGTATTGGTGTGTGTGTGGGTGTGGGTGTGGGTGTGGGTGTGTGTGTGTGTGTATGCGTGTGGTATTGGTGTGTGTGTGTGTGTGTGCGTGCGTGTGGGTATTGGTGGGTGTGTGTGTGTGTATGCGTGTGGGTATTGGTGTGTGTGTGTGTGTATGCGTGTGGGTATTGGTGTGTGTGTGTGTGTGTGTATGTGTGTGTGTGTGTTTGTTTGTTTGTGTGTTTATGATATCAGTCACTTTCATAAGACTTTGGTACATATTTTTGCCGAATACTGCACAGTTATACAGTTTATACAGTATATTGTAATACTGTACAGTTATACAGTTTATACAGTATATTGTAATACTGCACAGTTATACAGTTTATACAGTATATTGTAATACTGCACAGTTATACAGTTTATACAGTATATTGTAATATAATTATATTATTATTTAACTCCCAACACCAAACAAATTAAAGCATGTGTAGGCCTATAGAATGGGGCTCTTGGGGGTATTTTTAAAAGCTTAATGGAGATTTATGGAGGAAACTTTGTAGTATATACATTTAATATTCCCTGTGTTTAATGTAAATGTGTTCATAGACAATACATGTTTTGAATTAAACTGAATTGAAACTAAATAAAAATATATAAAT
>JBAKBP010014967.1:0-45000 GCA_037953745.1 Lithodes maja | reverse complement strand
TATTCGGCTCCATTCGGCCTATTGTTTTAAGACAGTTATCCCCATCCAGGTGTCGATTTTTTCTTGGCGAGCGATAGCGAGCCAGCAGTCTATGAAGAAATCCGGCTTCGCCGGAGACATTTTTCTATCGAAAAAGGTACATATTTAGCCTGCTGTCAAAAGCATAATAAAAAATATGCTGGCTCGCTACCGCTCGCCAGGAAAGAAATCGACACCTGGATGGGGATAAACGTCTTAAGGGGAGATCTCCACTTGAGGGATTTTTTTCTTGACCCCTTTCTCCCTCATGTTTAGCCCCATTGCTTTTGATATTATAAAACGTTTGCCCCATTAGTTTAGCGATTTTAAGAACTTTCACATCATATTAAGACCTTTCGTGCCATTCAGGTGTCGATTTTATCCTGGCGAGCGATAGCGAGCCTGTAATTTAAGAGGAACCGGCCTTTGGCCGGGAAATTTTTCTACCGAAAAATGTACAAATTTATCTTCAAAGTGTCTCAAGGGGGTGTAATTTTAAGATTGATGGAGGTCTAGGGAACAAACTAAATACCTCCCCTTAATACAACCTTCGCCCTTTGAACCCCCTTGAGTCAATACCAACCCCAAGCCACAAGCATTAAGCGGTAATTTGGAACGTTTCTTTGACGGAGTGTTATTTTATATATATATATATATATATATTTTTTTTTTCTGGCGCCCCTTCTCTTTCATGTTCAGCCCCATTAGTTTAGCAATTTTCCGACCTTTTGCCCCATTTTAGGACTTTTTGTAAAATTTAGATGCCCATATTATTTCCTAGGGAGTGATAGCGAGCCTGCTATTAAGGAGAAACTGGCTTTTGACCCCGGAAAATATGTCTGCCAAAAGATGCACAAATCTAGCTCAGTAAAGGTGTGGGGGCATATTATAAAGTAGCCTACCCCACACAGTACCGGCGACGTCTTTTCTAATTTTATTCTAGCTACATTTAGACGATTATATGAAGCTTAGGAAGGAGACATGGTAGCAAAATTAATCAACTGAGATAGCCTCTTGCCTTTTAATGGGTAGACATCCTTCTTAAGGGGACATGGGCCGTTTTTTCGGCCAATTAATTCATGTATTCCATTATTTCTTAGTTTCCTCGCTGCACCCCCATCAAACTAAGAAAAACACCCCCTAGACCCCCATTCGAGGTAAATTTTTACATTTTTCGGTAGAAAAATTTCCTGGCCGATGGCCGGTTCCTCTTAAAATTACAGGCTCGCTATCGCTCGCCAGGAAAAAATCGACACCTAAATGGCACGAAAGGTCTTAAAATTGACAACTAAATTGGGCCAAAGGTGTTAAAATCGCCAAACTAATGGACCGAACGTCTTATGATCTCAATACAAATGGGGCTTAACACGAGGGAAAAAGGGGACCAGAAAAACGGCCCATCTCCCCTTAAGGTAAACTAAATCGTCTAACAGTTGCCAGAATATTATGAAAAGGATATCACCGGTACAGAAGGGGTTAAGGGCAGAGTTCTACTCGAGCCATTTTTGTCTTGGCCCCGTTCTCCCTCATGCTTAACCCTATTGCTTTTGAGATTTTAAGACGTTCACCCCATTAGTTTGGTGATTTTAAGGACTTTCGCCCCATTTCTGTAAATTTTAAGACCTTTCGTGCTACTTAGGTGTCCATTTTTTAATGGCGAGCGATAGCGAGCCTGTAATTTAAGAGGAACCGGCCTTCGGCCGGGACATTTATCTTGAAAGAGGGTCAAGGGGGTGTAATTTTAAGCTTGATGGAGGTCTCAGCTGTCATTACGTTTGGCTTGCCCTGTGCTGTATTAAGGTCTGTCAGATGTTGAATAGGGTGGGTAAGTGTAGGAACATGTTTGTATATTTCACTCGATATGAAGAAATGAAGCTTAGGTACTGCCGATACCAATTATTGATCAAAACATACTTGGTGCCGAGACATCATTTATTAGCGCGATTGTACACTCACGCTAATAAATATGGTAATTTATAAAATAATTATAAAAAAAGGAGTCTAGGTATTATCGGTTAAAATATGCTCTATAAGTAAAATTATATATATAAATTATATAGTTAACAACAGCCACAAGCGTTTTTTGTTTTAGCTTGATGGAGGTCTAGTAAGGAGCAAACTAATAATAATAATAAAAATAATAATAACAATAATAATAAATGCACCCCTTAAATACTCCAGGTACGAACTATTGAGATATATTCCATGATCAAAATAAAATGTAGTTCACAAAAGCCACAAGCGGTTTCATTGATCCTTTCACATCGAGGCTGAGCCATAATTAAAACCTGCATAAAACAGAGCCTCAATTAAAATGGTCCGTATCATATTAATACATATTATTAAAATGGTCCGTATCATATTCAACCATATTATTAAAATGGTCCGCATCATATTCATACATGTTATTAAAATGGTCCGTATCATATTCATACATATTATTAAAATGATCCGTATCATATTCATACATATTATTAAAATGGTCCGTATCATATTCATACATATTATTAAAATGGTCCGTATCATATTCATACATATTATTAAAATGGTCCGTATCATATTCATACATATTATTAAAATGGTCCGTATCATATTCATACATATTATTAAAATGGTCCGTATCATATTCATACATATTATTAAAATGGTCCGTATCATATTAAAATGGTCCGTATCATATTCATACATATTACTAAAATGGTCCGTATCATATTAAAATGGTCCGTATCATATTCATACATATTATTAAAATGGTCCGTATCATATTAAAATGGTCCGTATCATATTCATACATATTATTAAAATGGTCCGTATCATATTAAAATGGTCCGTATCATATTAAAATGGTCCGTATCATATTAAAATGGTCCGTATCATATTCATACATATTATTTTACAGCAGTCATTTATTTAGGTTGTTCATTATTTTACATGAGGAAACTTTATGTAATATACATTATTGGGGACTAGGAATCCTCCTCCCCTTGTATATACTTCCCTACTCGAGAAACGGGCGAGGGAACGCAAAAGTGGTCCCGGACCCTGAGAATAGGAACTTTAAATATTGTTTCTGTTCGGGCTCTGTCTCGCGTCGGCCACCACCAGCAATGGGGTATGTGCCTGAGTATATACATACATACATACATACATACATACATACATACGAAAATACAAAAATTGCTATACATTGTTCCATTTCTTTGTCAATATTAAGATTTGTCGTGTCATTTAGGTGTCGTCGATTTGTTTTTGGCGAGCGATAGTGAGCCTGTAATTTAAGATAAACCGGTCTTTGGCGGGTGTTTTGTAAGGTTGATGGAGGTCTAGGGAGGAAACTAAGAAAATAATACAAAAAATACATAAATGAGCAAATAAAAACGACTCATCTCACGTTAAGGGGAGATTTCCACTTGAGGGATTTTTTTCTTGACTCCTTTCTCCCTCATGTTTAGTCCCATTGCTTTTCTAAGTTTAAGACGTTCGCCACATTATTTTGATGGTTTTAAGAACTTTCAACCCATTTCTGTCAATTTTAAGACCTTTCGTGCCATTTAGGTGTCGATGTTATCCTGGCGAGCGATAGCGAGCCTGTAATTTAAGAGGAACCGGCTTTCAGCCGGAACATTTTTCTCCCGAAAAATGTACAAATTTATCTTGAAAGGGGCCCAAGGGGGTGTAATCTTAAGCTTGAAGGATATCTAGGGACCAAACTAAAAACCTCCCCATATGAACCCTAGCGTAAGTAGAGGCAATATCGTTTCCGCCCGAGGAGGTGTCGTATCGGTTATCGGGTGTGAAAAAGCCCGTTGACTGATGTGTGGCAGAGGCGAGGGGAAAATTGGAATATTTTTTTTTTTTTTTTTTTTTTTTTTTTTTTTTTTCTAAGGGAGGTAAGTGCTTGGTTTTTGGTCTATATATTTATACCGTATATATATATATATATATATATATATATATATATATATATATATATATATACTGTATATATATATATTTTTTTTTTTTTTTGTAGTTTTCTCGCTACACCTCCATCAAGCTTAGAAAAAAAAACCCTAGACCCTCTTTCAAAATAAATTTGTACACTTTTCGGTTTGCCGGTTCCTTCTAAAAATTTGAGGCTCGCTATCGCTCGCCAGGGAAAAATCGACACCTAAAGGGCACGAAAGGTCTCAATATTGACACGAAAATGAAGCGAAAGGTCTCAAAATCGCCAAACTAACGGAACGAACGTCTTAAAACCTCAAAACTAATATGCTAAACATGAGGGAGAAGGGGGTCCATCAAAAGCGAGTATTACCCCCCTTAAGCCGGTATCACACGAGCGCTTTTTCCCTCAACATTTATCCTCAACACTGGTCTGGCAGCTTATGAGGTCAACATTTACAATATTTCGGTTACCTAAATTCATCTACCAACAGTCTAGTTTCCGATACCAGTGCAAAATAGTCCAGAAATATTGCCAGAAAAATGTTGATCATCGAATGTTGACTATAAAAGCTCTCGTGTGATACCGGTTTTAGTTACAGAGATCGGTCAACCTCCGCCAAGTAGGTAGGCTAGCGCAAATGGGCTGCATATTTTCACACCTATTCCCTGGCTGACCCTTCCCAAATGGTAGAAGTATTAGCTCGATTACTCCAGTCGTTTGTGAGTTACAGAGGTTAATGTTCAAGAGTTTTGGCCTACTTATTTGGAACTGGGTATAATAACATAGCTTTCTATTCACACTCAAATATTTCCATTAAAAAAATATATATATATAAATAAAAAAATAACCATCATGAACATACGACTATACTGGGATAGTATATATAATTTGGTCTTTGGATATTTATACATTCCACAAAATCAATACTAAAATATAGTAATTATGTAACCAAAATGGCGGCCACGGAGAATGATGGCCACTTTTACTACAGGATCTTTAAGGGGGGATGGGCGTAATTACAGGCTTGCAATTGCTCGCCAGGAAAATATCGGCCCCTAAATTACACGAAAAGTCTTAATATTGACATAGAAATGTGACAAAAGGTCTAAACATCGTCTAACTAATGGTCCGAACCTCATACAATCTGAAAACTAATGGAGCTAAACACGAGGGAGAATGGCTATGGTGATGAATACTATTTTACTTCAATATGTGTTGTGTTCTTGTGTTCTTTCATTTCATAAATTTTATTTTAGTAAGCGTTGTTTCCACATAGCGATTTTGAAAAGTTGGTTTGACTTTATATTGTCTTTGTCCCAGTTTTGATTTGCTTTGTTTGCAAGTTTTACATTTTAATTGTCTAATTAGGATAATTTCAGGTGTGTGTGTTTCTGTGCACGTGTGTGCATCGGTGTGAATATATATATATATATATATATATATATATATATATATATATTATATCTATGGAGAGAGAGAGAGAGAGAGATGCAGATTATGAATATAACACAATAACACTATTGGTATTCAACAACGCTTTAAACAATTAAATATTATCATCTAGTTATAATGTCATACATCGATTCACTGTCTCTCCTTCAAGATGCTGCCAAACGAATGATCAGCTTAAAAAGGAAGTATTGGCGTTAAATAGTTCAATTACAATCTTGCTCAAGGTTTATAGATACTACCGTACTTGTATCTATGGACCTTGATCTTAACCCTTTCAAGATCCAAAACTATTTTTTTTCTGTTTTCTGGTAGTTATTAGACGATTGTTATGAAGATTAGGAAGGGTATATGGAAGTCAGAGGGTTAATTGAGATAGTCTTTACCATTATAATACCCACAGATCCTTCCTAAGCTGCACAGAATCGTCTAATGATAGCCAAAATAAACTGATAAAACGTGCCAGAGCTTCAAGGGGTTAATGTGCTCCGCTGACGTTCGGGAGAAAGCATCATAGAAAACGGAAGTAGCCAACAGGTAACATCCTGTAGGTAGCTGAGCGGGAAGGGCGACGACCAAGGTCAAGCGAGCTACCGCACACACCTTATAATACATAATATTAAATACATCCTTGCAAGTAAATGCCCTTTTCACAATTATTTGTTATCATATAGGGTATGCAGATAATACTATATACTAAAGGATTATTTTAAATAGGCAACTATACCGAATAATATATAGACATTCAATGAACTGCTCCTTCTTGTTGACAATCGAGTGACGCTTGCTTGTGTGTTGTGTTCCGCCGCGAATATATCTCCTGATTCCGAGTGCATGCGAATATTCCGAGCATCTCCGAGTATTTCCAGTGGTGCATTAAGGTGTCTAGAACAACTGGAGACGAAAAATTAGCCGCAACTCTGGATAAAAGGTGAGACAATATAGATAAATATGACGCCTTCGTTTGGGCGAGATGGTGAATTCGGCGAGGGGTTGATTCCTTATTTACTTCGGAATCTTTAGATCGACTCACACGAATGCTCTTTCCCAGCATTTTGTTTTGACATTTCCAATCTGGAAGGTTCAAGATTCAAGTTATATAAAAGTAGAACCAATTAGAATAAGGTACCTTGAATATGTTTGCCGACATACACGCAACAGAGCCCATACGGTTGCTCGACTCAATATGTCGCTGGAGAAATACGGTAGATAGAGATTGTAATAAGAAAGTACAGTATAAGAAAACCAGGCTTATAAGTTGATAACGTATCCTATTAATTATCAAGTTCCTCTGGTATTTGGGTAGTTTGGTGTACGACCAATAATATAATTTTCTGTGAGAAGGCTTTCTCAAGTCGTTTGTACTGTCAAGAGTATACATCGCTAATCATTTGACTCGGTATCGAACGCAAACGAAACAATCACCACGTTTTGCTATAGGCCAGATGCTTCAAAACTTGGCTTTAAAGGTTCATAGAATCGAATCCATGTAACCTTATACGGGCTGAGAACTGCAATGTGGTGTATAGAGGGTGTATTGAAACAACGTTTACAGACTTCAAGTGCTAAGTACCAAATAACAAAACAAGTTTACTTTATTCTATAACAAAATAAACAAATAATGGAAAAGGTTATCTTTTGGACCGACAGTAGTCCCATCGATCTTTTTAGGCCTAATCGGTCCGGTAGATAATATACATCATTGATATATATGTCATTACGAGCTGAAATGTATAAGAAGGGAGATAGATGAAACAAGTTAGAAAAAAAAATAGCCTACCTATAGATGGCTCCGTGGCCATTTTTTGCACCTCGTCTCACCTCTTTCGAGCTATAACTATATAGTTTCTAATATATATAGGCTACCGCTTGCAGTACTCAATATCTCATAATTGTTCACATTCCATAATAGCTCTTATAGGCTATGTCTAAATAGTAGGCTACTGTTGTCACTCATGATGTTTTAATTGTGATCTCCATCCTGTCATTATCATTATTGTCCTACCTTATAGTCCATATGCTACTACAACTAAATATATTGTGCTACATTCCATGTATACATTCCATGTATACATTCCATGTATACATTCTAGTATTTGTGCACCAACTTCACCGTTTTCTGTATAAAATACTTTTTCTAATATAACACATTTGCTATATGTGTAGGTTACTCAACGCCTATATCTTGTATTGGTTTTGTTCCTTGAGAGGTTGAAGTAACTAAACTAAAGGTTTCTAAATACCCCTGATGGTAACAAAGGCTTTAAAGTATCCCTAATAGGCTCAAAATCGCGTCATATGTCGGAGAGGGTTAAGAGATTCAATACTACTTGCAGAATTCTAGGTCGCAGAGTTGCGTATGCATTTTTTTTTTTTTTTTGGTAATGCGAAAACTGCACACCTACTTTATTATTATTATTGCATTTCTGTTCTACAATATACTGTATCGATGTTTACAGCTCCAACTTCCTTGTAGCGTGAAACTCGCAAGTGGTCAATTAGGCTACATCCACTGTAATTAGTAATGAATGCCAACGGCAAAATACAATGCTTTACATCCCAAATACTTCAAAGCTTGTCGTTAAACCCCTTCAGCACAATTACGCCCTTGTATCCGTATTCTGTCCTTTTGTAATTATCAATCAAGTCCCTGTAATGATGATGCCAATTTACCTTTCATTCTGTCCACATAAATGATCAATTAAGTACCTGTAACAAGGGTACGCCCTAGGCCTGTCAATAAACAAGAAAATACGTTGCTTGAATTAGCTTACTAAAACCACCAACCCTTCAGGGATCAATTTGTCTGACAATAGTTAGATAGATGGACTTCCAAACTTCCGTCTTAAACTGAATAAAATCGTCAAATGCTATTGAACATTAGAACGAAACGCGTGGTCGAATACTGATATGGTTAAGTAAGGAAATAAACAGCTAAACAGGGAGTGTACGGCGTGAAAACCTGCATCGTTCTAACTATACTCGGTTTAATTTCATCTGACGGTAAATTGAATCCCTTATCAGCTAATTTATCGACATTTAATAGAAAATATGAAACTACTGCGTCTCATTATGGCCAATTATGTATAATTAACACCATATTTCACTACAAAATCTACAAAATAACTGAGATATCTTGATGGAAGCTTTGCAACTTACCGTCAGTTGAAAAGAAACAGACGATTATAAACCGATGGTTATTCAAAAGTTCTATTGAGATCGTAATTACCCCTTTGAGTCCTAGAATGGCCTTTTGAAAGCAATATATCGTCTAATGGTAACCAACATATGAAGAAAATTACGGTTTCAGAGGTTCAAATGGGTGTAAATATATTGATAAGCACGTAGCCTATTTGTCGGGCCATATTTATGTCACACGTGTTCAGGACTATAGCCAATTTTATTCCAGCTGATGGTAAATTGAATCCCTTAGCCTCTGATTTCTTGATTCTTACTGGCAAAATATGATACTGCTATGTCTGTGCGTCATATCATTGCCAAGTTTTCATAATTAGCAACATATTTCGCTACAAAATCTTGGTAATAGTCGAGTAATCAAGATGGAGAGATAGCAATTTACCATCAGCTGGAAATAACAAAGTATAGTCTCACAAAATGTATTTGTTTAATATGTATGCAAATTATTGAATATACTGTTGCAAGTTACTGCAAATGGCTGAACTTGGTTATTTGTGAGTAATGAAAATCAATAGGACCGTCTTTAACCCCTTCTGTACCGGCGAACTCTTTATAATTTTATGCTGGCTATATTTAGACGATTTTATGAATCTTAGGAGAGATATGTGGTAGCTAAAAGCATTGATTGAGGTAGCTTGTAGCCTTTTAATGGTTAAACGTCCTTCCTAAGCTGAACCAAATCGTCTAATAGTTGCTATAATATTATAAAGAGCCTTAATAGAGGCTGTCACCGGTACTGAACGGGCTAAAATATCCAAAATAAGAAAATACATTGGTTGATTTAGCCTACTAAAACCACCACCCCCTCGGGGATCAAATATCTGGCAATAGATAGATAGATAGATAGATAGACTTCCAAAATTCCGTCTTAAACTTAATATAATTGTCAAATGCTATTGCAAATGAGAGGAAGAAACGCGTCTTCGAATACTATGGTTAGATATGGAAGTATAGCCTACAGCATGTCCCGTTGACTCATCTAATAGGTTTACTCGTACTGAACACTAAACTCCGTTACAGTAACTCTCCTCACCCCCGCACATCATTCTTTTAAAGAATAGGCGCCGATATTCTCTCCTTAGCCATATAAATAAACTGGGCGTAAATCATGAAGATAAAACACAAAGCAACGACGGTTGAATTCTCCCCGTGAAAGGCTTGTTCCTCGCCCAACTCCAGAAATACGGAGATGAGTCATACGAGTTCCCAAACGCTTTATTAATGTCTAAGATATAAATGATTCTATATTAATTATGAACATTGTTCTTAGGGGTAAGTAAATAATACCTATCTGGCGAGTTGGTAGCATCATTAGAATAATTTTAGTGCGATATATAAAAGACGTTTTTAATAGTTGCTCGTTTTAGATTAGATCAGCTGATCGTCAAACCCGTCGGGCCGTCAGGGCGTCGCGAGTGTCTGTATGTGTGACTTTGTGTTAGTGTTTTCGTCGTTATTCGGTGGCTCCTGGATTACTGGGAGCCATGGGTTATCGGTGAAGGGATACAGCATGGATGGGAGGTAAGCTAAGCCCTCTGTCTAGCGTGTATGTCGTACTATGAGTGATTTAAACCAAGCGTGTGTGGAGTTTACTTTTAAAGATCCCGGAGTTGAAGTTCGACCTGCTTTTTAAATGACCGCCGCTCATAGCTGACGATATATATGGCACCCTAGCTAAGGTTTATAAGTAAATCTATACCCACAGTTTATCCCAGCAACGTATACATTAAGTGAAGCTAGTGGCGAATGAAATAACTTGCTGATAATAAATGGGATACCCCAGGCCGAACCACCAGAGAAAACAAGCACAGGTAGCGGGGAGAACACGACATCCCAGAAGTTGCCAATTTAGCCTTCTCGCTAAATATAAAAATTTATTTCGATCTAGCGTCAATATTTTTCATCTAGCGACATTAATTCTGAGATATTTTGAATCTTTTAACTAATATGAGCGACATTCTGGAGATTGTGGCATTATTCTAGCGAGTTTTGGCATGTATATACTATCTTCCTAGCTAACGACTTTTGAGAAGGGATCGAGTGTTATTATTATTTGGTATGCTCCTCATTTCGATTAAGCCTATGCGGCATTTTTTGTTACATCTGTTGACATAGAGATAATCTGGATATCTTACCCATTTATGAGTGATGTTCTCGAGGTTGTGGCATTATTCTAGCGATTTTGGGCATTTATTTACTGTCTATTGGCAGTCTAGCGACTTTTGAGAACAGATCTAGCGGCATTTAAATATTGGTAGCCCTGGCTTGGCGTCTCCGCGAGAGCGTCCCCAGGTAGTCTCAGTTCCCCTGTAGTGTACAGTCACGGTCTTACGATTATATTATTAACCCTTTCAGCACCGGTGACGTCTGTATTATTTGATTTGTAACTACATGTAGACGATTTTATGAAGCTTAGGAAGGATTTATGGTACGGTAAAGCTAAACCTTCATGAAGAAACACCTAGTGAGCTTTCGGAAACTGAATGATATTGAAGCCTTCTACCAATAATTAGCACAGCTGTATTATGGTTGTTCGATATAGGGCTAGAGAAGCACTAATGTGAGGTTCTAAAATTTGAAGGTTAGTTTCTAAAATGCTACTGCCAGGCGTTGTCATATGGGGTCATTTAATGTAACGGTAGCCTACCATACCATACGAACATTAGTTAATATAAATGGTACTGCCAGGCGTTGTCATATGGGGTCATATAATGTAACGGTACCCTACCATACCATACGAACATTAGTTAATATAAATGGTACTGGCAGGCGTTGTCATATGGGGTCATATAATGTAACGGTAGCCTACCATACCATACGAACATTAGTTAATATAAATGCTACTGCCAGGCGTTGTCATATGGGGTCATTTAATGTAACGGTAGCCTACCATACCATACGAACATTAGTTAATATAAATGCTACTGGTAGGCGTTGTCATATGGGATCATTTAATGTAACGGTAGCCTACCATACCATACGAACATTAGTTAATATAAATGGTACTGCCAGGCGTTGTCATATGGGGTCATTTAATGTAACGGTAGCCTACCATACCATACGAACATTAGTTAATATAAATGGTACTGGCAGGCGTTGTCATATGGGGTCATTTAATGTAACGGTAGCCTACCATACCATACGAACATTAGTTGATATAAATGGTACTGCCAGGCGTTGTCATATGGGGTCATTTAATGTAACGGTAGCCTACCATACCATACGAACATTAGTTAATATAAATGGTACTGCCAGACGTTGTCATATGGGGTCATTTAATGTAACGGTAGCCTACCATACCATACGAACATTAGTTAATATAAATGGTACTGCCAGACGTTGTCATATGGGGTCATTTAATGTAACGGTAGCCTACCATACCATACGAACATTAGTTGATATAAATGGTACTGGCAGGCGTTGTCATATGGGGTCATTTAATGTAACGGTAGCCTACCATACCATAGGAACATTAGTTAATATAAATGGTACTGGCAGGCGTTGTCATATGGGGTCATTTAATGTAACGGTAGCCTACCATACCATACGAACATTAGTTAATATAAATGGTACTGCCAGGCGTTGTCATATGGGGTCATTTAATGTATCGGTAGCCTACCATACCATACGAACATTAGTTAATATAAATGGTACTGCCAGGCGTTGTCATATGGGGTCATTTAATGTAACGGTAGCCTATCATACCATACGAACATTAGTTGATATAAATGGTACCGCCAGGCGTTGTCATATGGGGTCATTTAATGTAACGGTAGCCTACCATACCATACGAACATTAGTTGATATAAATGGTACTGCCAGACGTTGTCATATGGGGTCATTTAATGTAACGGTAGCCTACCATACCATACGAACATTAGTTGATATAAATGGTACTGGCAGGCGTTGTCATATGGGGTCATTTAATGTAACGGTAGCCTACCATACCATACGAACATTAGTTAATATAAATGGTACTGCCAGGCGTTGTCATATGGGGTCATTTAATGTAACGGTAGCCTACCATACCATACGATCATTAGTTAATATAAATGGTACTGCCAGGCGTTGTCATATGGGGTCATTTAATGTAACGGTAGCCTACCATACCATACGAACATTAGTTAATATAAATGGTACTGCCAGGCGTTGTCATATGGGGTCATTTAATGTAACGGTAGCCTATCATACCATACGAACATTAGTTGATATAAATGGTACCGCCAGGCGTTGTCATATGGGGTCATTTAATGTAACGGTAGCCTACCATACCATACGAACATTAGTTGATATAAATGGTACTGCCAGACGTTGTCATATGGGGTCATTTAATGTAACGGTAGCCTACCATACCATACGACCATTAGTTGATATAAATGGTACTGGCAGGCGTTGTCATATGGGGTCATTTAATGTAACGGTAGCCTACCATACCATACGAACATTAGTTAATATAAATGGTACTGCCAGGCGTTGTCATATGGGGTCATTTAATGTAACGGTAGCCTACCATACCATACGATCATTAGTTAATATAAATGGTACTGCCAGGCGTTGTCATATGGGGTCATTTAATGTAACGGTAGCCTACCATACCATACGATCATTAGTTAATATAAATGGTACTGCCAGGCGTTGTCATATGGGGTCATTTAATGTAACGGTAGCCTACCATACCATACGATCATTAGTTAATATAAATGCTACTGCCAGGCGTTGTCATATGGGGTCATTTAATGTAACGGTAGCCTACCATACCATACGATCATTAGTTGTTATAATTTTTAGCGGTGTCTCCAACTCGATTTGGGTACCAAGATTGTTTCCGTTCATCTATTCCTCTCTCTCTCTCTCTCTCTCTCTCTCTCTCTCTCTCTCTCTCTCTCTCTCTCTCTCTCTCTCTCTCTCTCTTCCCTTCTTCTTCTTCTTCTTTGCTATCCTTTCCTTCCACTTTCCCTTACTCTCAGGTTAGCTAAGTCCTCACCACCCTGCTGGGATCGAAAGGTTTGTATGATCAGTGTATATAATGTAAAGCTATGTAAATCTCTCTTTCTCGCTCTCACTCCCCCTCTCCCTTCTTCTCTGGCATTTTTCCGCTTCCTCGCCTCGGTCCTTTGTCTTATATTCGTCTGCTGCTGTCCTTGTCTTCCCCCCTCACGCCGCCCACTTCCTTCCGGCAAACGCAGCATCTAAATTAAATCATGCCTTCCCTGCTCGGTCTGCATATTAAAAATATCTCCTCTATTATTTTGTGTTTTTACTTGCGTCATATATTTCTGTTATAGTCGGCTTTAAGGGGGGGTGACCTGCATTTTGTTATCTCTGTCCTTTTCTCTCTTTCTCTGGCTTGTATCCATTCGACCCCATTCAGCCAACTATTTTAAGACGTTCATCCCCATCTAGGTGTCGATTTCTTCCTGGCGAGCGATAGCGAGCCAGCATTAAATTTAGAAATCCGGCTTCGCCGGAGACATTTTTCTATCGAAAAATGTACAAATTTAGCCTGCTGTTAAACAAAAATAAAAAAATATGCTGGCTCACTACCGCTCACCAGTAAACAATTGACACCTAGATGGGGATGAACGTCTTAAAACAGTAGGCTGAATGGGGCCAAATGGATACAGGCCAGAGAAAGATAGAAAAGGACAGAACCAAAACAGGTGACCCGCCTTAATGCATATAATAATGTACTTTTTATTTTGCTCGCTGGGTTTCCATCAAACTTCAAAAAGCGCTCCCTAGATAGATAAATTTGTATATTTTTCGGTAGAAAAAATGTCTAAGCCGAAGGCCGGTTACTCTTAAAATTACATGCTCGCTATCGCTCGCCAGGAACAAATCAACACCTAAATGGCACGAAGGGTCGTAAAACTTACAACGAAATGGGGGGAAATGTGTTAACATTGCCAAACTAATGGACCGAACGTCTTTAAATCTGTCAAAACTAATGAGGCTTAACACGAGGGAGAAAAGGGTCCAGTAAAGCGACTTATTCAGCTGATTTAAAACTGAATCTTTTGGCAACTGACTTATCGATTCTAAATGGATAAATATGGAACAATTATGGCTCTATATTATATAAATACCAAGTTTTAATAATTGACCACTTGCGAGTTTCGGTCTATAAGGAAGTTGGAGCTGTAGACATCAATGTTTAACAGAATTACCAGCTGAATTACAGTTGTAGTGCATACATAGATACATGCATAGCTACATAGGCTACATACATAGATACATACATAGATACACACATTCATATTCAGCAAACTTGTTATCCATTAACGCCTCGGATAATTTCGGTATGTCTGCTAAATACAGCTCCAACTTCCTTATAGCCGGAAACTCGCAAGTGGTCAATTAACGAACATATTTCGCTTCAAAATCTTAGTAATGTCTTGAGTAATTAGAGTGAAGGTATTGCAAGTTAATGTCTTGAGTAATTCGAGTGAAGGTATTGCAAGTTAATGTCTTGAGTAATTCGAGTGAAGGTATTGCAAGTTAATGTCTTGAGTAATTCGAGTGAAGGTATTGCAAGTTAATGTCTTGAGTAATTCGAGTGAAGGTATTGCAAGTTAATGTCTTGAGTAATTAGAGTGAAGGTATTGCAAGTTAATGTCTTGAGTAATTAGAGTGAAGGTATTGCAAGTTAATGTCTTGAGTAATTAGAGTGAAGGTATTGCAAGTTAATGTCTTGAGTAATTAGAGTGAAGGTATTGCAAGTTAATGTCTTGAGTAATTAGAGTGAAGGTATTGCAAGTTAATGTCTTGAGTAATTCGAGTGAAGGTATTGCAAGTTAATGTCTTGAGTAATTCGAGTGAAGGTATTGCAAGTTAATGTCTTGAGTAATTAGAGTGAAGGTATTGCAAGTTAATGTCTTGAGTAATTAGAGTGAAGGTATTGCAAGTTAATGTCTTGAGTACCCGGTAATTAGAGTGAAGGTATTGCAAGTTAATGTCTTGAGTAATTCGAGTGAAGGTATTGCAAGTTAATGTCTTGAGTAATTCGAGTGAAGGTATTGCAAGTTAATGTCTTAAGTAATTAGAGTGAAGGTATTGCAAGTTAATGTCTTGAGTAATTAGAGTGAAGGTATTGCAAGTTAATGTCTTGAGTAATTAGAGTGAAGGTATTGCAAGTTAATGTCTTGAGTAATTCGAGTGAAGGTATTGCAAGTTAATGTCTTGAGTAATTCGAGTGAAGGTATTGCAAGTTAATGTCTTGAGTAATTAGAGTGAAGGTATTGCAAGTTAATGTCTTGAGTAATTAGAGTGAAGGTATTGCAAGTTAATGTCTTGAGTAATTCGAGTGAAGGTATTGCAAGTTAATGTCTTGAGTAATTCGAGTGAATGTATTGCAAGTTAATGTCTTGAGTAATTCGAGTGAAGGTATTGCAAGTTAATGTCTTGAGTAATTCGAGTGAAGGTATTGCAAGTTAATGTCTTGAGTAATTCGAGTGAAGGTATTGCAAGTTAATGTCTTGAGTAATTAGAGTGAAGGTATTGCAAGTTAATGTCTTGAGTAATTAGAGTGAAGGTATTGCAAGTTAATGTCTTGAGTAATTAGAGTGAAGGTATTGCAAGTCAATGTCTTGAGTAATTAGAGTGAAGGTATTGCAAGTCAATGTCTTGAGTAATTCGAGTGAAGGTATTGCAAGTTAATGTCTTGAGTAATTCGAGTGAAGGTATTGCAAGTTAATGTCTTGAGTAATTAGAGTGAAGGTATTGCAAGTTAATGTCTTGAGTAATTAGAGTGAAGGTATTGCAAGTTAATGTCTTGAGTAATTAGAGTGAAGGTATTGCAAGTTAATGTCTTGAGTAATTAGAGTGAAGGTATTGCAAGTTAATGTCTTGAGTAATTAGAGTGAAGGTATTGCAAGTTAATGTCTTGAGTAATTCGAGTGAAGGTATTGCAAGTTAATGTCTTGAGTAATTCGAGTGAAGGTATTGCAAGTTAATGTCTTGAGTAATTCGAGTGAAGGTATTGCAAGTTAATGTCTTGAGTAATTCGAGTGAAGGTATTGCAAGTTAATGTCTTGAGTAATTAGAGTGAAGGTATTGCAAGTTAATGTCTTGAGTAATTCGAGTGAAGGTATTGCAAGTTAATGTCTTGAGTAATTCGAGTGAAGGTATTGCAAGTTAATGTCTTGAGTAATTCGAGTGAAGGTATTGCAAGTTAATGTCTTGAGTAATTAGAGTGAAGGTATTGCAAGTTAATGTCTTGAGTAATTCGAGTGAAGGTATTGCAAGTTAATGTCTTGAGTAATTAGAGTGAAGGTATTGCAAGTTAATGTCTTGAGTAATTAGAGTGAAGGTATTGCAAGTTAATGTCTTGAGTAATTAGAGTGAAGGTATTGCAAGTTAATGTCTTGAGTAATTCGAGTGAAGGTATTGCAAGTTAATGTCTTGAGTAATTCGAGTGAAGGTATTGCAAGTTAATGTCTTGAGTAATTAGAGTGAAGGTATTGCAAGTTAATGTCTTGAGTAATTAGAGTGAAGGTATTGCAAGTTAATGTCTTGAGTAATTAGAGTGAAGGTATTGCAAGTTAATGTCTTGAGTAATTCGAGTGAAGGTATTGCAAGTTAATGTCTTGAGTAATTAGAGTGAAGGTATTGCAAGTTAATGTCTTGAGTAATTAGAGTGAAGGTATTGCAAGTTAATGTCTTGAGTAATTAGAGTGAAGGTATTGCAAGTTAATGTCTTGAGTAATTAGAGTGAAGGTATTGCAAGTTAATGTCTTGAGTAATTAGAGTGAAGGTATTGCAAGTTAATGGCTTGAGTAATTAGAGTGAAGGTATTGCAAGTTAATGTCTTGAGTAATTAGAGTGAAGGTATTGCAAGTTAATGTCTTGAGTAATTCGAGTGAAGGTATTGCAAGTTAATGTCTTGAGTAATTCGAGTGAAGGTATTGCAAGTTAATGTCTTGAGTAATTAGAGTGAAGGTATTGCAAGTTAATGTCTTGAGTAATTAGAGTGAAGGTATTGCAAGTTAATGTCTTGAGTAATTCGAGTGAAGGTATTGCAAGTTAATGTCTTGAGTAATTCGAGTGAAGGTATTGCAAGTTAATGTCTTGAGTAATTCGAGTGAAGGTATTGCAAGTTAATGTCTTGAGTAATTCGAGTGAAGGTATTGCAAGTTAATGTCTTGAGTAATTCGAGTGAAGGTATTGCAAGTTAATGTCTTGAGTAATTAGAGTGAAGGTATTGCAAGTTAATGTCTTGAGTAATTCGAGTGAAGGTATTGCAAGTTAATGTCTTGAGTAATTCGAGTGAAGGTATTGCAAGTTAATGTCTTGAGTAATTAGAGTGAAGGTATTGCAAGTTAATGTCTTGAGTAATTAGAGTGAAGGTATTGCAAGTTAATGTCTTGAGTAATTAGAGTGAAGGTATTGCAAGTTAATGTCTTGAGTAATTCGAGTGAAGGTATTGCAAGTTAATGTCTTGAGTAATTCGAGTGAAGGTATTGCAAGTTAATGTCTTGAGTAATTCGAGTGAAGGTATTGCAAGTTAATGTCTTGAGTAATTCGAGTGAAGCTATTGCAAGTTAATGTCTTGAGTAATTCGAGTGAAGGTATTGTGACGCACCCAGTGCGTGGCAACTTAACCTGATTGTACTCCTTGGTACTCCACTGTACCGCCACGGTGCTGTTCCGCTGTACCGTGCTGGCTGCTTATATTGAGTGTGACAACGTATAACTATGTTCTTTGTATCTCTGCAAAGGTCTCGTCATGTGCTAACCAGTGGTGGGTTTTGTTTTAAGCCATGTCGAGACCTTCCATTTAATATGTAGTATCAATAGAGAAGTTGATAGATAAGACAATAGGAATTCAGAGAGAGAGAGTGAGTTAGACTTCAGAGCGAGAGGGTAGCAATGCGCCGCGCTGCCGGGGGGGTGGTTGCCAGACGTATGGACCGGTTGGCAGCCCTGCGCTTATAGCTAGGTGCGACAGGGTTGGTAGTCCATTGCCGCCTGCCTATGCTGCCTGGGCTGCCCATGTTGTCGTGCTGCACATTGCCTGGAGGCTCGCTGTGTGTTCCATGATCAGGTTGCCTAGAACCTTTGAGATTCTAACATCCCTTGCCCTCTCTCCCAATTTCTCACGGTTGCACTCTTTCTCTCTGACGACATTACTCTCATTTCATTCTTCTCTCTATTTAAATGCATACCCTTCCCTTGAGGTCCTAAAGGAGTTTCAGCACTCACCTCTCGTATTACTCTTAGGACAAGCATATATTTACATGTATTAGATTTAAGGGGTTAATGTGAACAGCGATCTTCTTGATGAGGATAGTTGGTGAACGTTCTACATGTTCACGAGTTATATGCCCAGCTCATCATCCAATTTGTGACTAGACTAGTGCCATGTGTAAGAGCCCGACCATGCCCAGGAGTTGTCTGTAGAGGGGCGAGGACTTAGCCTTGATTTGCCTACCGAGCCAGGAGCGAGTGCAGTACCAGAGACTACAGCTCGCTCGTAGTGCCGGTATAGTAGAGTAACGTAATTTATCTGTCCTTGTGTTCTCTGCAGTCTTTTCCTGGGTTCTCGCTTTCGGTGCTGGGACTCGTTGTTCCTGTGGCTTGGCCTGCTAGCTAGAACACATGGGGATGATGAGTGGGTGATATCTTTATTTTACTATGCATTGCAGCTCTCTTTAAGTTTATGTATGTAACACTTTACAATACACATTACTCACACACAAGACAACACTATTAATACTTTCATGTATCAATTAACTGCACTGTCATTTTGCTGCTGTGTCCGGAGTTCTGTTGCGTAGGGCGCATACGGACTCAGAGGGGAGACAGAGTGAGAGAAGCGAAGTAGCCTATGCGGTAGTAGGCTACCGGCGCAGTACTGTTGCCTGCAACCTTTTAGTTATTCCAAGTATAGATTCATTCTTATAATAAGTGACTACTATTTATGTTCCTTCCATGTGTATTATTAGGTATCTACTGGATCATGAACATCTTGTATGCTACATGCTAGTGCATGTTAGTAGGGGACAGTTATTCTAGTGCACACGCTTTCAAGTAGGCGTGTACATTTGTCATTTAGCATTTCACTGTCATACCTTTAGCCTGCTTCTATTCTACATTATTAGAGGCTTAATATTAACGTAGTTTCTTGAGTATTGCATTTCTTTAGTCATAACGTAACCTATAAATGTCTGAGGGAGTTTAGCCTCATAGCCTACCCCTGTTGTACACTTTCGCCGAGTTAAGGTACCTCGTTACCATAGACGATAACTCTGTAGGGCGTTGGTGCTTTTGTTGTCTGGAGCATATAGTATTTGGGACTGGAATCGAGCGTGTCGTTGTCACATAAGCCATTTCTGTCCTACGATCAAGAATCCCGAATATGTATTGCCGATCCAGCCGTAACAAAATGGCGACCTTGCACAAGATTCAGTAGTATCCTATCACATGTTTTTTGGAGAACTATTCTATGCTACCTAGTAGAGCTGGCTAGAATTTTCTTGCATATTGGAGGAATTTTTATTGTGTCATTATTGTATTGGTGGACTTGCAGATTGTTTCGTTGGGGGTGTCTAGAGTAGAGTCATTCAAGCATCTTTAACATTTTGTGAGTCGAGACTGCAATTAGTAATAAGCACTTCTTTTTTTTTATGAACAGCAATTGTATAACCAGCACTATGTCTAATGACTCATCATTTACGGGGGAGGATAACACGGTACAGCCTAGTAACCAGCAAGTACAACAGATGTTTAGGGAGGGGAGTGTTATAAGTGGAGAGAGGGATGCCCGGGCATTTTTGCAGACACCTTTGACCGAACAGCGCCTGCAGGCTATTGATTGTTACGGTCTTCGCTGTTTAGCCACGGTTTTGGGGCGGGACTGTCCTGACAGTTGGCCCAAGAAGAATTTGGTGGCATGTTTGTTGGGTGATGGCGATGGGGCGGTGGGTGGAGTGGGGTCTTGGGGGGGTTCCCTCCAAGCCTCCATTCCACTCTACCCCTGAGCTGGGCCCTCAGCCAGCGAGTCTTAGCAGGATGCAGCAGGAGGGTTCTCAAGGGCAAGCTGGCTTACCCGTAAACACGTCTCGGTGTGGATCCCCCATTTTGTGCTCTCCCCCCCCAGGCCTGTCTCCTGAGATGTTATTTCAGCTAGAACTAGCTAAGTTTAAGCTGCAGGAGACTCAGATACAACAGGCTAGTATAGAACGGATTAAGCTGCAGGAGACTCGGATACAACAGGCTAGTATAGAACGCATAGAGGTTGCTAGAATCCAAGCCAATCAGGATGCAACCAGGTACCAGGCTGAAATGGATGTCGAGAAGTCTAGAGTAGAGACCACGGGGCGTCATCTCGGTGGTGGGCACCGGGTTACAGACTCACTTTCGCATTTAATTAAGTTAGTACCCGCATTTGATGAGACAGCAGTGACTGAGTTTTTTGCTCGTTTCGAAAAGAAGTGTCGTGAGTATGACTGGCCGGAGGTTAAATGGGCAGCATTAGTTTCATCACGTCTAGTGGGTAAGGGGTTGAAAGCCTACGATGCACTGTCACTGGACGAGAGTGTAGTGTATGGACTGGTGAAGGAGGCTGTGCTCCGGGCCTACGAACTGCAACCCGAAACTTATAGATTGAAGTTCCGTGGCGTGAATAAGAAGAGCGACGTCAGTTTTATGGAGCACGCACGGGACTTAACAGATGCAGGTAATAACTGGTTTCGGTCCGAGCACGCAGAGTCGGCTGAGGAAATTAAGCAACTTTTCTATCTGGAACAGTTTTACAAATGTACTGGAACCGATCTAACGCTGAACATTAAGGAAAAATGTCCCAAGACAGTAGAGGAGGCTGCCAAGATGGCAGACCTCAGATTATCATTGATTCGTGGTTGCGGTGCCGCTCAGAGGGCTGAGTCAGGGCAGAAGGGGCGCTATACCCCACCCACCAGAGTTTTCGATAATAACAAATCCTATGACACACATAACCACACTAAATGCATTGCACCTAATAACACCTACAAACACAAGCCTCTCCCGTTTACTAAAGGTCAGGCCCCTTCTTCGCCCGCACAAGGGAAGAAGCCCATTGGGGATGTGAAATGTTACAAATGTCAGAAGCTAGGCCATTATTCACGTGAGTGCCCTAGTAACACTCCCGCTAAGCCGGTGTCATTGGTTCACAGTATCGGTGTGTCTCTGAAGGCTGCAGCAACTGCCCGGGGTAGGTTGTCAGCAGCTGAGGCACACGCGGTAAAGAAGCGTACGGAAGGCTCGACACCTGTCCGGGACACTTTCTGTAGCCATCGGGGGCACGGGTTTGTGAGCTGGGGGAGTGAACTACGGAGGGTTGACTTGCTGAGGGATACGGGGGCTTCGCAAACTTTGTTGAGGAACTTCACAGGGAAACCGATAAATGCGGCCAGAGTTGTTGTGGTGCAGGGTATAAATGCTACGAGGTCATACCCACTTGTGAGGTTGGAGTTGAGAGTGGGAGAGGTGTGCAGGGAGCTGGATGTAGGGATCGTTGAGTGTTTGCCAGTTGAGGGCGTCGACCTTCTTCTCGGCAACGACTTTGCGGTGCCCACTTCCGGGACTCCACCCTTAGTCGTTGCCGAGAGGGCGGCCGACGTGGATGGTGAGAATCGGGAATGGGTTGGGAGGTGCCAACAGGATGAGATGGCCTGTGTGGTAACCCGATCTCTCTCTGCGGCTCCTGCACAGCCTAGCACTCAACCTCGGGGACAGTGGAGGAAGGATCAGGAGAAGGTTGCTAAGGGCAGGAAAAGGGACATTGATTCTGCTGCACTTCTCGGTGATTCGGTACTTGGACCTATAATAAACACGGGAGTTGACTCTGGCCCAGATATGGTGTGTAACAAGGCAGAGTTGGGTAAGACTTCGCGTGAGGCAAGAGCTGTAGCGAGAGCCACTAAGGCAGTAGAGCCTACTAGCCGGGGTAATGTCTTATTACAAAACCATCTTGATGCATTGACGCCCAGGGACATTAGTGAGCAGCAGCTGCAAGACGCTAGCCTAGCTCGTTATAGCAATGGTGCCATAGAGTTGGAGGAAGATGGGGATGCGAAGCCGGGAGATTTCTTTAGGCTCAACAGGATATTGTACCGCAGATTTCTAGACCCCAAATCGAAGTGGGAGGGCGGTGCGAGGGTAGTAGACCAGGTGGTTGTTCCAAATAAGTATAGAGAGTCCTTATTGTGTCTGGCGCATGATGTGCCGGTGGCGGGTCATTTGGGGGTAACAAAAACATTGGCGGCATTGGGCAGGTTTTTCTGGTGGCCTGGGGTCAAGGCTGATGTCTGTGCATGGGTGGCTGGGTGTGCGACCTGCCAGACAACGGGGAAGCCTAACCAGACAATCCCGAAGGCACCTTTGTTTCCCATACCTGTCACCGGGCCTCCGTTCAGCAAAGTTGTAGTAGATTTGGTTGGCCCTTTCCCGCCTACTAGTAGTGGCAATAAATTCCTGTTGACAATCATGGATGTGGCTACGAGATACCCGGACGCATACCCCATGAGAAACGGCTCGGCAAAGGCAGTTGTTAAAAACTTATTATTGTTCTGTTCCCGTTATGGATTTCCACGTGAGGTGCAGTCAGACCAGGGGAGTAATTTTACATCCAAATTGTTCAAGCAAACCCTTCAGTTGCACGGTATATGTTCTGTAGTGTCGTCAGCCTACCATCCCGAGAGTCAGGGAGTCTTGGAGCGGTGGCACTCGACCCTGAAGAGTATGCTACGCTGTTACTGTGCAGAACATGACACTGATTGGGATTTGGGTCTGCCGTATGTTCTGTTCGCTGCACGTGAAGTCCCAGGAGAGAGCCTGGGGTTCAGTCCAAATCAACTAGTCTTTGGCCATAATGTGAGAGGACCTTTAAGTATGGTGAAAGAGATCTGGGAGGGCGAAGAGAAGCCGGGGTCTGTACTTAAATATATCCTTGAGAGCCGGGAGAGACTTATAGGTTGCATGGCAGCGGCAGGTAATAACTTGGTTAATGCACAGGCGGTCATGAAGCACCAGTATGACGCCAAGGTGAAGCTTCGGGAGTTTTCGGTGGGTCAGGAGGTAATGTTGCTTTTACCTTTGCCTGGACACCCCCTTTCTGCCAAGTTTATTGGGCCGTATGTGGTGGCTAAGAAACTCTCCGACCTTGATTATCTCGTTGCAACACCTGACCGTAGGAAAAAACATCAGTTATGTCATGTTAACCTCATGAAAGAGTATGTGAGACGCCCCTCAGAGCCTCTCACTGTCCCTGTGCTGGCCTGCAGCGGCCAGGGTGGAGAAGGAGGTGGGGACAGTCATGCTGCTGAGGAGGATAGCTGGGACTGTGTCATTTCCGCGGAACAGTGGGCGGGGAATACTGAACAAGAGGCTAGGCAAGCTGTAAGTCACCTGCCTGAGCACCAGGGTGCTGCTGTCCTAGGCCTGTTCAGGTCATACCCCTCTGTTTTCGCCGAACACCCAGGTCTCACTACTCAGGTAACGCACGACGTGGACGTCGGTGATAATGTGCCCTTCAAGTCAGTGCCCTACCGTGTGCCCCCGGTAAAGTTGCCAGCTTTACGGGAGGAGTTAAAGTACATGGTTGAGAGAGGGATGATCACTGAAGGTTATGTGAAGTGGACATCACCCGTCACGTTGCAGCCAAAACCTGACGGCAAGGTGCGGTTCTGCATAGATTTTTGTAGGCTAAATGGCTTGACCACTACCAACCCTTACCCTTTGCCTCGAGTTGACGACAGCGTGGACAAGATAGGGAATGCAAAGTACCTTACTAAAATTGATCTTGTAAAAGGCTACTGGCAAGTACCCCTGTCGGACCGAGCTAAGCAAGTTTGTGGTTTTGTGGTAGATGGCAAGACCTACCAATGTAACGTAATGCCTTATGGGCTTAAGAACGCACCTGCCACGTTTCAGAACCTGATGAACGATATTTGTGACGAAATCCCTAACTGCACGGTCGACCTTGATGACGTGATAGTGTATGATGACAATTTTGAAAATCACCTAAGGCACTTAGAGACCCTGTTTGGGAAGTTGCACGATGCTGGGCTGGTGGTGAACCTGAGGAAGTGCGAGTTTGTAAAGGCTACTGTGCAGTATCTTGGCTTCGTGGTCGGGTTAGGCCGGGTGTGCCCCCCCCTGAGCAAGATACAGGCTATCAATATGTTTCCCAGGCCCACCACTAAGCGCCAGGTCATGCGGTTCCTAGGTATGATAGGCTATTATAGGCGCTTCATCCGGGGATACTCTACTGTCTTAGCACCGTTAACTGATCTACTGTCGAAGTCAGTGAAGTTCTGTTGGGCTGCGGAGTGTCAGAGGGCTTTCGACCTAGTCAAGCACCTGCTGTGTACACATCCGATTTTGAGAGCCCCAGACTTCTCCAGGAGTTTTCAGCTGGCGACTGATGCCAGCGGTGTGGGTGCCGGGGCAGTGTTACTGCAGACTGATTCCGAGGGCTTGGAACACCCAGTGAGCTTCTTTTCTCGCAAGTTTAATTCGGCACAAAGGAATTACTCGACTATAGAGAAGGAGCTTCTTGCTATCGTTTTGTCGCTCAAACATTTCGAAGTTTATGTTCCAGCCTACGGCCCGGTAGTGACGATTTATACGGACCATCATCCCTTGAAATTCCTAAATCAGTTTCACAATCGGAATATGCGGTTGACCAGGTGGTCCCTAATGCTCCAAGAGTATAATCTCAACATTCAGCATATTGCCGGGAGTGAGAACGTGATAGCAGATTGTCTATCAAGGGTTGATGATCCAGGATAGTCGTGCACGGTGTGTGGGTTGAGCAGGAGTAAAATTAGGCTATCATAACGCCGTCCAAAAAGATTATAAAACAATAAAATAAACGAGAATTTTTTTTTTTAGTTTTGTAAGTCTTTATTGTTGTAGCATGATGCATGCGATATTGTGTTTTATGTATAATTCACACTTCAGTTGTTGTGCACCTTTTGCAATTAGTGGCAGCTAAGGGTAGCAGGTCGGTTGGTTGCCTGTCAGATTTTGATAATGCTTCTAAGGTCGATTATCTAAAATCTTGGGGGGGCTGTGACGCACCCAGTGCGTGGCAACTTAACCTGATTGTACTCCTTGGTACTCCACTGTACCGCCACGGTGCTGTACCGCTGTACCGTGCTGGCTGCTTATATTGAGTGTGACAACGTATAACTATGTTCTTTGTATCTCTGCAAAGGTCTCGTCATGTGCTAACCAGTGGTGGGTTTTGTTTTAAGCCATGTCGAGACCTTCCATTTAATATGTAGTATCAATAGAGAAGTTGATAGATAAGACAATAGGAATTCAGAGAGAGAGAGTGAGTTAGACTTCAGAGCGAGAGGGTAGCAATGCGCCGCGCTGCCGGGGGGGTGGTTGCCAGACGTATGGACCGGTTGGCAGCCCTGCGCTTATAGCTAGGTGCGACAGGGTTGGTAGTCCATTGCCGCCTGCCTATGCTGCCTGGGCTGCCCATGTTGTCGTGCTGCACATTGCCTGGAGGCTCGCTGTGTGTTCCATGATCAGGTTGCCTAGAACCTTTGAGATTCTAACATCCCTTGCCCTCTCTCCCAATTTCTCACGGTTGCACTCTTTCTCTCTGACGACATTACTCTCATTTCATTCTTCTCTCTGTTTAAATGCATACCCTTCCCTTGAGGTCCTAAAGGAGTTTCAGCACTCACCTCTCGTATTACTCTTAGGACAAGCATATATTTACATGTATTAGATTTAAGGGGTTAATGTGAACAGCGATCTTCTTGATGAGGATAGTTGGTGAACGTTCTACATGTTCACGAGTTATATGCCCAGCTCATCATCCAATTTGTGACTAGACTAGTGCCATGTGTAAGAGCCCGACCATGCCCAGGAGTTGTCTGTAGAGGGGCGAGGACTTAGCCTTGATTTGCCTACCGAGCCAGGAGCGAGTGCAGTACCAGAGACTACAGCTCGCTCGTAGTGCCGGTATAGTAGAGTAACGTAATTTATCTGTCCTTGTGTTCTCTGCAGTCTTTTCCTGGGTTCTCGCTTTCGGTGCTGGGACTCGTTGTTCCTGTGACTTGGCCTGCTAGCTAGAACACATGGGGATGATGAGTGGGTGATATCTTTATTTTACTATGCATTGCAGCTCTCTTTAAGTTTATGTATGTACCGTAACACTTTACAATACACATTACTCACACACAAGACAACACTATTAATACTTTCATGTATCAATTAACTGCACTGTCGTTTTGCTGCTGTGTCCGGAGTTCTGTTGCGTAGGGCGCATACGGACTCAGAGGGGAGACAGAGTGAGAGAAGCGAAGTAGCCTATGCGGTAGTAGGCTACCGGCGCAGTACTGTTGCCTGCAACCTTTTAGTTATTCCAAGTATAGATTCATTCTTATAATAAGTGACTACTATTTATGTTCCTTCCATGTGTATTATTAGGTATCTACTGGATCATGAACATCTTGTATGCTACATGCTAGTGCATGTTAGTAGGGGACAGTTATTCTAGTGCACGCGCTTTCAAGTAGGCGTGTACATTTGTCATTTAGCATTTCACTGTCATACCTTTAGCCTGCTTCTATTCTACATTATTAGAGGCTTAATATTAACGTAGTTTCTTGAGTATTGCATTTCTTTAGTCATAACGTAACCTATAAATGTCTGAGGGAGTTTAGCCTCATAGCCTACCCCTGTTGTACACTTTCGCCGAGTTAAGGTACCTCGTTACCATAGACGATAACTCTGTAGGGCGTTGGTGCTTTTGTTGTCTGGAGCATATAGTATTTGGGACTGGAATCGAGCGTGTCGTTGTCACATAAGCCATTTCTGTCCTACGATCAAGAATCCCGAATATGTATTGCCGATCCAGCCGTAACAGTATTGCAAGTTAATGTCTTGAGTAATTCGAGTGAAGGGGTATTGCAAGTTAATGTCTTGAGTAATTCGAGTGAAGGTATTGCAAGTTAATGTCTTGAGTAATTCGAGTGAAGGTATTGCAAGTTAATGTCTTGAGTAATTCGAGTGAAGGTATTGCAAGTTAATGTCTTGAGTAATTCGAGTGAAGGTATTGCAAGTTAATGTCTTGAGTAATTCGAGTGAAGGTATTGCAAGTTAATGTCTTGAGTAATTCGAGTGAAGGTATTGCAAGTTAATGTCTTGAGTAATTCGAGTGAAGGTATTGCAAGTTAATGTCTTGAGTAATTCGAGTGAAGGTATTGCAAGTTAATGTCTTGAGTAATTCGAGTGAAGGTATTGCAAGTTAATGTCTTGAGTAATTCGAGTGAAGGTATTGCAAGTTAATGTCTTGAGTAATTCGAGTGAAGGTATTGCAAGTTAATGTCTTGAGTAATTCGAGTGAAGGTATTGCAAGTTAATGTCTTGAGTAATTTGAGTGAAGGTATTGCAAGTTAATGTCTTGAGTAATTAGAGTGAAGGTATTGCAAGTTAATGTCTTGAGTAATTCGAGTGAAGGTATTGCAAGTTAATGTCTTGAGTAATTCGAGTGAAGGTATTGCAAGTTAATGTCTTGAGTAATTAGAGTGAAGGTATTGCAAGTTAATGTCTTGAGTAATTCGAGTGAAGGTATTGCAAGTTACCCTCAGCTAAATATGTACTATAGCAATATTATGGTTAGTTCACTTTAAGGGGAAATTTCCACTTGAGGGATTGTTTTCTGGATCCCTTTCTCCCTCGTGTTTAGCCCCATTGCTTTTGAGATTTTTTGACTTTCGCCCCATTAGTTTGACGATCGTAAGAACTTTCGCCCCATTTCTGTCAATGTTAAGACCTTTCGTGCCAATTAGGTGTCGATTTTTTCCTGGCGAGCGGTAGCGAGCCTGTAATGTAATAGGAACCGGCCTTCGGCCGGGACATTTTTCTACCGAAAAATGTACAAGTTTATCTTGAAAGGGGGTCTAGGGGGTGTAATCGTAAGCTTGATGGAAATATAGGGAACAAACTAAAAACCTCCCCTTAACCCCTTCTGTACTGGCAACGTCTATCACATTTTCTGCTAGCTATTATTTGACGATATATATTCAGTTTAAAAAGGACCTCCTGCAATTAACAGTCTTCGAACTATCATACTTAATCCATTTTTCTACCACAGACCCTTCTTAAACTGCACAGAATCGCCTACATTTAGCTAGAATAAAATTAAGAAGATGTCGCTGGCACAGAAGGGGTTAATCCCTTCTGTGCGGGCGATGTTTTTTCATTATTCTCTAGATATGTTTCGACTTTTATTTAGCTTGAGAAGGATCTGTGGTAGTAACAATGGTTAAGTGAGATTGTTCGAAGCTTGTTGATGATCGGGAGCCCTTTTTAAACTGAATACAATCGTCTAATAGTAGTCAGAATAAAGTTAAAAAGACGTTGCCGGTACAGAAGGGGTTAAGTAGGTAAGTAGAGGTTGCAATTTGAGATACAGAAGTTAGAGGTTGCAATTTGAGATACAGAAGTTAGAGGTTACAATTTGAGATACAGAAGTTAGAGGTTGCATTTTGAGATACAGAAGTTAGAGGTTACAATTTGAGATATAGAAGTTAGAGGTTGCATTTTGAGATACAGAAGTTAGAGATTACAATTTGAGATACAGAAGTTAGAGGTTACAATTTGAGATACAGAAGTTAGAGGTTACAATTTGAGATACAGAAGTTAGAGGTTACATTTTGAGATACAGAAGTTAGAGGTTACAATTTGAGATACAGAAGTTAGAGGTTACAATTTGAGATACAGAAGTTAGAGGTTACATTTTGAGATAGAGAAGTTAGAGGTTACAATTTGAGATACAGAAGTTAGAGGTTACAATTTGAGATACAGAAGTTAGAGGTTACAATTTCTGGTTTACTTATAATAAATGAAGAGCAGCTAGCAATACTGCAGTCTGCTTTATATCAACTGACGGTAATTTCAATCCCTTAGCAGCTAATTTGTATATATTTAATGGAAAAAATATGTATGTTCTATGTCTCTGCATCAAAGTGTTCATAATCAGTCATTCTCTCGCTTTCCATACGTTCCATATGGCCGAACCATCTCAATTTGTTCCTTTTCACACTTTCCAGCACATCTACCTCCACACCACACCTCCTTCTTACTTCCTCATTCGTCTGTCTATCCCTCCATGTAACTCCGCACGCACTTCTCAAGTAACTCATTTCCACCGCTCTCATTCTTGGTCTGAGTCTCTTCCCGAACGTCCATGCTTCGCTTCCGTAAGTTAGTGTCGAGATTACCACACTGTCATGCAAGGACTTCTTCACTTCCATACTGACCACCCTATTTCTTGTTACTGCTTTCAACGTTCCTACAACCCTCTTCCCCTGTTGCACCCTCTCCCGCACTTCTTCATCCATAGTCCCATCTTTACTCAATACACTGCCCTGTTACTTAAAAGAGCTGACGATCTCCATAGCCTGACCGTTCAACTTCACCTCACACTCTGTGACTTCACCCCTTTCGAAGACCATAACCTTGCTCTTCCCCGCATTTACCTTCAAATTCCGTTTTTCGCACACTGTTCCAAACTCATTTACCAGACCCTGCAACTCCCATTCATTATCGCTCATCAGAACTGTATCATCCGCAAACAGCAGTATAGTCAGCTTCCACTCATTTCCCTCCCTTTTCAGCGATACACTGCTCTTCACAGTACTTCTTTCATGACTCCATCCATATATACAGTAAACAACCACAGGGACATCACACACCCCTGTTTCAACCCAACATTCAGGTCAAAGAACTCGCTCTGCTCATTCTCCACACGTACTGCCGCCTTTGCACCCTCATACATGCTCTTCACTGCTTTCAGCAACTTGCCATCTACTCCGTATATTCTAAGTACTTTCCACATACCTTCTCTATCCACTCTGTCATAGGCCTTCTCCAAGTCCATAAAGGCAACATACACCTTTTGTTGCTTCTCCAGATATTTCTCCACAACACAATTCAGGGTAAAAATCTGATCTACACATCCTCTTTCCTTCCCAAACCCTCCTTGCTCGTTGCCTATTCATTTCTCCGTTCTCACTCTCACTCTCTCAATCACTACCCTACTGTTCACCTTCCCTACTACGCTTAAAAGACATATTCCTCGGTGGTTACCACACACTCCTCTTTCCCCTTTGTTATATAGAAAATAAGTAGATAGATTCATAAATAGCAGTAGATAGATACCCTTCAATACAGCTTATAGATAGAGAGAGGAATTCTAGAAAATTCAATATACCTGTTTCTCAATTATTGCCTGCAGCTAAGCAATTACCTAGTTCATTAATATTAATCCTGGAGAGTAGGGTGGAATTCAATTATGCCATTTGGAAATTGGTGTTTTAGCCCATAAAGCACTTGGATGCCATCGGATAATTGTTTTGTTGCCTTTAAAAAAAAAATAAAAAAATAATCGTTCATGTTTTATTGTGTCGGCTATATTTTTTTTTTCTGAACAAAAACAAAAAAACAAAAAATAGTGTAGAAATGTTATGTGCTAATAATTATATCTATTTATATGGCTAACTCCTATCCATACGTTTTTTTTTTTTTTTTCTATGTGATTGAGGCAGAATTGCCTATAGCGAGTGCCTCCTCCATAGTTGAAAGAGTGACAGGGCCAAAATCAAGGGACGATCGAGCCAAAATGCCTGGACACACGGAGTTTGAAGCAATTTAAGTCATAGGAAGAGGGAAAGACTGATTCTGGGAGAGAGTTCCAGAGCTCAGCTGTTGAGTAGAAGAAAGTTTGAGAGTAACGTTTCACTCTTGGGTTGGAGAGTTGCACAGAGTAGGGGTGGGATTGAGTTGCAAGACGGGTACCACGTGCCCTACGTAAAGGAGGTGGTATGCACTGGGAAAGCTCTGAGGAACACTGATTATTATAGTAGCGATAGAATAGCGAGAGAGATGCAACATTGCGGCAGAGAGAGAGAGAGATTGCAGGGAGTTGGTGAGTGGACGGGAGTTAATGATACGAAAGGCCTTCCTTTCAACTTTGTCTAGGAGAGCGGTGTGAGAGGAATCTCCCCACACATGTGAACAATACTCAATACAAGGACGCACTATGCCCCTGTACAGAGCAAGAAGCTGTGCTGGGGAAAAGAACCCCTTAAGGCGGTTGAGCACACCTAGCTTCTGGGAGGCTGCCATAGTAAGACTGGTAATATGGTCCTTCCAAATGAGAGCAGAAGAAAAAGAGACACCAAGAATATTGAGAGAAGATGAAGGGTTGATTTTTGTATTGTTGAAGAATAAGGGATAGTCTGCTGGGAGATCCTGACGGGTAGATAGATGGAGAAATTGGGTTTTGGAAGCATTAAAGGTAACAAGGTATTCTCTGCCCCAAATGGAGATAATATTTAGATCAGAATTTAAGAGTTCTATGGCTTCATTACGTTTGTCGTTAAGGGATTGCTGGCTGGGGCGTTCTGAAAAACTAATGGAGTAGTGTTACTAAAGTTGAGTCGTCTGCGTATGAATGGATGGGAATTAATGTACAGTTAAGGAGATCATTTATAAAAATTAGAAAGAGAATAGGAGATAGGACAGAGCCCTTAGGAACACCGGAGTTTATAGGGTGAGGAAGTGAACAATGGCCGTCCACAACCGCGGCTATGGAACGGCCGGAAAGGAAATTAGAGACAATGGCACAGATGGAGGGATAGAAACCGAAGGAGGGTAGTTTAGAAATTAAAGATTTGTGCCAGACTCTATCGAAAGCTTTCGATATGTTTAGTGCAATAGAAAAAGTCTCACCGAAGTCCCGAAAGGAGGATGACCAAGAGTTGGTAAAATATGAAAGTAGATCACCAATAGAGCGACCCTTAAGGAAGCCATACTGGCAATCTGAGAGCAGATTATGAGAAGAGAAATGCTTAAGAAATTTGGAAGCAAGAATAGTTTCAAAAACTTTAGAAAGACAAGAGATGAGAGCAATTGGACGATAGTTGGAGGGTTGAGAGCGGTCACCCTTCTTTGGGACAGGTTGAATGTGAGCAAACTTCCAATATGAAGGGAAGACGTTACTGGATAGACAGAGACGAAAGAGTTTGCCTAGGCAGGAAGTCAGCACGGAAGCACAGTTTTTGAGAACAACAGGAGGAACACCGTCCGGACCGTACGCCTTATTAGTGTTAAGCCCAGAGAGGGTAGAAAGTACATCTATAGAAGAGATTAGGATATTAGGCAAAAGTAAGAGAGAGGAGGGTGGAGAGGGAGGAATAGCACCGGAATCATCCAAGGTGGAGTTTCTAGCAAAAGTTTGAGCGAAGAGTTTAACTTTGTCAGAGGAAGAAGTGATGGTTGTACCATCAGAGTGGGAAAGGGGAGGGAAAGACGAGGAAGAGAAATTGTTGGAGAGGTTTTTGGCTAGATTCCAGAAAGCTTGGGAAGAGCTAGAGTTGGATAGTTTGTTTACCCTTTTAATAATATGACGCATTTTGATCGTTAATATTGGCTATCATTAGACGATTTTATACAACTTAGAAAGGATCTGTGGGAATTATAAGGGTAAAAGCCATCTCACCTAACCCTCTGACTTCTTTATACCTTCCTAATATGAATGAAATCGTCAAATAAATGCCAGGAGACGGAACAGAAAAGCGTCTTCGAATCTTCTTAGGGTTAAAAAGTTCAATTTCTAAGAATATCCTCGCACGGATTTTTCTCAATCTTCACACAATTCACTTTACCCTTCTGTAAGCTCCCTCCAATGTGTCTATATCCTGCCTTAATAGCGTAATGAATAGTGCGCGGAATTTCGGTGGGAGTATCCTAAGTTCGAATCCTTGGAGTACCACATGTATTCATTAGTTTCATTGGTTTAAGTAATTAGGTATATTTGTAAGTTAAGGGGAGGCAGACCATTTTTCTGGACCCCCTTCTCCCTAATGTTTAGCCCCACTAGTTTTGAGATTATAAGACGTTCGGCCCATTAGTTTGGCGATTTTAACACCTTTCGCCCCATTTCGTTGTCAATTTCAAGACCTTTCGTGCCATTTAGGTGTCGATTATTTCCTGGCGAGCGATAGCGAGCCTGCAATTTTAAGAGGAACCAGCCTTTGGCCGGGAAATTTTTCCACCGAAAAATTTACAAATGTATCTTGAAGCTTGGTGGAGGTTTAGGGAGGAAACTAAAAAAGTATATGAATAAATTAATTAATAGACCAAACAAACGGTCAGTCTCCCCTTAATTGGTGAGGTTGGTGATAATATGAATACATTGACAAGAAAACAGTGAGCACAGAACACAGGACTTGCGAGGTGTAGTATATGTTTGGTTGGTGTCAGTTGTTGTTTTTCAGGGGATGGAGTGAGAGTGGGCCGATAATCCAATTGTTCTGTTTTGCGTTCAATTTCCTCTTCCTCGTATCGCTCGCATAGAAAATGTCGACACCTAAATGGCACGAAAGGTCTTGATAATTATATAGAAATGGGACGAAAAATTATAATATCGAAAAACTAACGGGGCGAACGTCATGACATCTGAAAATTAATGGGGCTAAGCATGAGAAAGAAGGAGGACCAGAAAAAACGACCCATATCCCCTTAAATATGGCAGCTGCAAAAATAATTCTGCATTACAACGCTTTTAACGTTAAGACCCACCGATCAGGCCCATGACTTTGAGAAATTGTGTACTATAATATTTCTGATCACACGTTCTTACCCTATACATTGTTCACAGTTTTTAATTTCTCATGAATTTAATTTAATTTTACACTTGCTCAACGCCAAATATTTAAAATTGAATACCAGCATTTAGATTTTACCAGCATTTAGATTTTACCAGCATTTAGATTTTACCAGCATTTAGATTTTACCAGCATTTAGATTTTACCAGCATTTAGATTTTACCAGCATTTAGATTTTACCAGCATTTAGATTTTACCAGCATTTAGATTTTACCAACATTTAGATTTTACCAGCATTTAGATTTTACCAGCATTTAGATTTTACCAGCATTTAGATTTTACCAGTATTTAGATTTTGCCAGCATTTAGATTTTACCAGTATTTAGATTTTACCAACATTTAGATTTTACCAGCATTTAGATTTTACCAGCATTTATATTTTACCAGTATTTAGATTTTACCAGCATTTAGATTTTACCAGTATTTAGATTTTACCAGCATTTAGATTTTACCAACATTTAGATTTTACCAGCATTTAGATTTTACCAGTATTTAGATTTTACCAGCATTTAGATTTTACCAGCATTTAGATTTTACCAGTATTTAGATTTTACCAGCATTTAGATTTTACCAGCATTTAGATGTTACCAGTATTTAGATTTTACCAGCATTTAGATTTTACCAGTATTTAGATTTTACCAGCATTTAGATTTTACCAGCATTTAGATTTTACCAACATTTAGATTTTACCAGCATTTAGATTTTACCAGCATTTAGATTTTACCAGTATTTAGATTTTACCAGCATTTAGATTTGACCAGTATTTAGATTTTACCAGCATTTAGATTTTACCAGCATTTAGATTTTACCAGCATTTAGATTTTACCAGCATTTAGATTTTACCAGCATTTAGATTTTACCAGTATTTAGATTTTACCAGCATTTAGATTTTACCAGTATTTAGATTTTACCAGCATTTAGATTTTACCAGCATTTAGATTTTACCAGCATTTAGATTTTACCAGCATTTAGATTTTACCAGTATTTAGATTTTGCCAGCATTTAGATTTTACCAGCATTTAGATTTTACCAGCATTTAGATTTTGCCAGCATTTAGATTTTACCAGCATTTAGATTTTACCAGCATTTAGATTTTACCAGTATTTAGATTTTGCCAGCATTTAGATTTTACCAGCATTTAGATTTTGCCAGCATTTAGATTTCCCTAGCATTTAGATTTCCCTACCTAGTAATATATGTTGTGAATCATACATGTTTTACCTCATTTAGCAGTCCAATTGTCTGAGTCAGTTTGTGTGTGTGTATGCCTGTCTCTCTGTCTCTCTGTCCCCTTCCAAATCCAGCAGCCTCTCGGTTTCTGGTGTTCAGGGACTAACTAGCCTTTGTATTGGCAATAATACAAACCAATAGTCATAGGAATAGTTGTCTATTTTGAAAGATCCATGTTGCTTCTCAGTTCCCTGTTCTCTGTTCTCTGTTCTCTGTTATCTTCGTACTTTATCTTCAATCTCTTGTCTGCTGTCTACTATATTACATCGTTTAAGATCTGTAGGTAATGACCCAGGTTCGAATCACGGGGAGATCACATGCTTTCATAAATTTCATTGGGAGGTGTTTGGTGTTGAGAGTGGAATAAATAGAAATAAGATTGGTTTTTGTGTGTGTATATTCTAGCATTCTCTTCCATGTCCATCAATCTACAACTCCTCTCTCCTACTTTCTCTACCCCCTGTTGTACAGTCGCGCTAATAAGTGATGTGTCGGCACCAAGTATATTTTGATCAATAATTGGTATCAGCAATATATAAGCTTCATTTCTTCATATCGAGTGAAATATACAAACATGTTCCTATACTTACCCACCCTATTCAACATCTGACGGACATTAATACAGCACAGAGCAAGCCAAAGGTAATGACAGCTGGGACATGACTTATTAGCGCGACCGTACTTTGCTTTCTTGTAATCTATCTACTCTGTTTCTTCTTCTATCCCCCTTCAATTTTCATCCGATCTCGACTCCCTTTCGCATTTTAAAGGGGAAGAGTTTAGTTCTTGGTCGATTATTTTACACAGCTGTATTATATTTTTAGTTTCCTCCCTAGGCCCACATCAAACTTTAAAAAAACACATCCATTAGATCCCCATTTCTAGATTATATTGTACATATTTCGGTAGAAAAATGTCCCAGCCGAAGGCCGTACGTTCTTCCAACATTACAGGCTCACTATCGTTCGCCAGGAAAAAATCGACACCTAAATAGCACAAAAGGTCTCAATATTGGCAAAGAAATTGGGCAAAAGGTCTTAAAATCGCCAAACTAATGGGCCGAACGTCTTATAATGTGAAAACTACTGGGGCTAAACATGAAGGAAAAGAGGGTCCCGAAAAACGACCCATCTCCCCTTAACCAACTTTGCTTATGATTGTCTTTTACTCTACTGTCTACCCTGTTTACTCTACTGTCTACCCTGTTTACTCTACTGTCTACCCTGTTTACTCTACTGTCTACCCTGTTTACTCTACTGTCTACCCTGTTTACTCTACTGTCTACCCTGTTTACTCTACTGTCTACCCTGTTTACTCTACTGTCTACCCTGTTTACTCTTCTGTCTGCCCTGTTTACTCTACTGTCTGCCCTGTTTACTCTACGGTCTGCCCTGTTTACTCTACTGTCTACCCTGTTTACTCCACTGTCTACCCTGTTTACTCTACTGTCTACCCTGTTTACTCTACTGTCTACCCTGTTTACTCTACTGTCTACCCTGTTTACTCTACTGTCTACCCTGTTTACTCCACTGTCTACCCTGTTTACTCTACTGTCTACCCTGTTTACTCTACTGTCTACCCTGTTTACTCTACTGTCTACCCTGTTTACTCTACTGTCTACCCTGTTTACTCTACTGTCTACCCTGTTTCCTTGCCCTATCCTCGTCTACCTCACATCAACCTCACATATCTCCTCTCTAAAACTCTCTACCTCTTATTAACATTCTATCCCTACTTACTGCCTTACTACTACTACTACTACTACTACTACTTTTTTTTTTTTTTTTTTTTTTTTTTTTTTTTTAAACCACTCAAGTCTGTGCATCCCCTCTTTGGACCCTAGACTAGGTCAGAATAGTCATCAAAGCGCCTGACTTTGTTGTCATTCAGCTACTTCCTATTCCGGGGTAAGCTCTCAGACTCATCATCGTGGATTACTACTACTACATTGATTTGTATTTAATATTTTTCATACATTTCATGTTACTACTACTACCATCACCACCACCACTACCTTATATTTAATATTGTACACATACTAAATTTCACAAGCATCAGATACTACTATTCTACACCATGCAACTTCAATCCAGTCTCCTTCCAATGCGACCCTCTGCCACTGCTGCCTCGTAGTCTACTTCTGCCACCGTCACTGGTTGTGGTGCAGACCTTCTTGTTCCCCGCAGGCATAGTAGTGCTGATCTGAGCAATGAGAAAGATAGACGGCATCTCATCCAGGCTACGACGTGGCTCCTAGGCTGTTGCTTCTTCTCTGCGATGATCTCTGCTAGCCTTGAATAGAAGCACTGGGCCCTGAGTCCCATCCCTCCTGATGTGGTGAAGACTAGTGGGGTAAAGCTGCCATGTTCGACTTGTAAGATCCTTTCTCCATATGTCCTGACCTTCTCTCGTTCGTTCCTCTTGTGTGCAGCCTCCAGAGACAGCTCGCTGTAGCTGTGGGCCATTGGGTCAAATACTCTTATGTCAAAGAACGCTCGCTGTGCATTTGTCCAAAAGCCTCTTGCACTAACGTCCAATCTTGCTTCAGTGGATGTGTTGGCCGTCCTGTGCTGCATGGTCTCTCCACCCAAGGGAATGAGTGATGGTTCGCTCACCACATCTCTACACACCTCCCTGAGCATGTTCGCTGTTATATCTCTTACTTCATCGTGCCTGATGCTGATGAATCCTCCTTTCTTACATATCATGGTGTGGTCTGTATCGTTGATGGTTCCACAAACGCATCGATCGGGCAGTCCTTCAATCGGCCAATCATACCTCAGTGCAATAGCATCATTAAATTCTTGTTTGTTGAGATTGAAGCTTTTTGCCTTGATTGGTAGTGTTGTCAGCCAATTTGAAGCGCCCATTTCTTGTGCTATTTGTAGTTTTCTTGTTTGTCTCGGGTGAAGTTGTCTCATCAATTGTGCCAGGTCATTTTTCTGTGAGTTTTGCCTCTCTGACGTGATGGTCTTTCTGATGTTGTAGATGTCTGCCTGGTCTACTTCCTACTACTACTACTACTACTACTACTACCTACTACTTTTTTTTTTTTTTTTTATCAATCAGCCTGTGCATCCCCTCTTTGGACCCTAACCCAGGTCAGAACAGTCATCAAAGTTCCCTACTACTACTATTACTACTATTACTACTACTACATGCTCTATTTCTTAAAAATGCCTCCGAACGTGTCTTGATTAAGTTAATGTATTTCTTTAATATTTGTTTCAGCCATTGTTATCTGCCTCATGAATTATTAAAAGGAACTATGACACCAATCATTAAAAATTAAAAAGGTAACGTAACTCAATCGGACAATTATAGACCCATAATGCAATCCTCTTGCTTGCTCAACATATTTGAAATAACTCTTTTAAATATCCTAGAAGACAAAATACAGCTTAACCATAGGCAGCTTGGATTTCGGAAGGGTATGTCCACTACTGATTGCTGTTTCACACTGAAAGAGATGATGCATAGGTATTCAAAGAGGAGTAAATCAGGAATAGTAACTTTTATAGATTTTTCAAAAGCATTTGATAGCGTAGATCATTTCATTCTAGGTTCAAAACTAATGAAACTAGGAATTCCTTCTGATATAGTCTATATACTTATGCATTATCTCCGAAATCAGCTTGTTAATGTATCTTGGAAGGATTATAGAGGATCCTATCGTTACCTAGAGAAAGGAATTAGACAGGGAGGTATGCTATCTCCTTTCCCTTTTAACATATATGTGAATGAAATTATCAATGAAATATGTAACATGGATATTGGCTGCACGCTGGGCATTAATAGGTGTAATATACTTGCTTATGCAGACGATATTGTACTTATCGCTGGATCAAAAACTGATATGAATATTCTCTATACTAAATTCTGTAAATTGGTAAACAGCCATAAACTTTTCATTAATAAGACAAAGACAAAATGCTTTATATTTGATAAAAAAAAAATCACTAATCCTATTGATGTTATTACAATGAATGGCGGTACCTTGGATGTAGTAACCTCTTTTACATATTTAGGTCACTTTGTAAGCAGTAATTTTGAAGATACCCAGGACATAAAATATAGACTTAATAATGTTTATGCAAGTTTTAACAGTGTCAAGAGGGATTTTACTTACGTAGATTTAGATACTCTTATTTTCTTGTTTAATTCATATTGTAAGCCTGATTTCGGATTATCTCTATGGAACCATTCTAAAACCACAAAATCATGTATGTTCAAAACTTTTAATATTGCATATAGTAAAGCCATGCAAAATATGCTGGGTGCACCTGTTTATGCTAGCAGCCATGAATTAGCCAATGCATGTAACCTTTTATTATTGAACCATCAAGTAACACTGATACAATGTCGGTACGCAAAAACACTTGAAAAATCTCACAACTACATAATAAGAAGCAGTATGCCACTTTTAAAAACAGGTTATTTTTATAGTTATGTACTCAAATTGATGAGGGTAGATTATAATGTGAGCATTGCGTTTGAAGAATTAGATATTATTATTTCTAGGATAAATTGGATCCCAAACCATGAAGAACGAAGAATCCCAGTGATATTATAATCAGGTAGACAGGTGTGTAATTGTTTGAATTATGGGGTAACATATTATGATCTATCCATGCGCAATACCATGGCTAAACATGTCAAATGTTACAATGTGCGTGTAAGTAAGATACTTGCCCAAGATCATGTGATAGCATAATGACGTTTTGCTGTAACTTGTAAATGCTTACACTTCTGCTGTTTAATAGTAGAACGGTATGAATTTGTGCCAGAGATGTACACTCGACCGAGAAGCGGTCTTTGCCCTGGCGCTCTGAACATTCTGGAGGTGGGTCGAAGTCTTGTGGTGGTGTCTCACAGACGTGTGTTTCCCCGATTCATTCCGTTCACACTGGATTTGTTGTGGCTCGCTGGTGTGAGGATTGTTGTGGCTCGCCGGTGTGAGGATTGTTGTGGCTCGCCGGTGTGGGGATTGTTGTGGCTCGCCGGTGTGAGGATTGTTGTGGCTCGCCGGTGTGAGGATTGTTGTGGCTCGCCGGTGTGAGGATTGTTTGTTGTGGCTCGCCGGTGTGAGGATTGTTGTGGCTCGCCGGTGTGAGGATTGTTGTGGCTCGCCGGTGTGAGGATTGTTGTGGCTCGCCGGTGTGAGGATTGTTGTGGCTCGCCGGTGTGAGGATTGTTTGTTGTGGCTCGCCGGTGTAAGGATTGTTGTGGCTCGCCGGTGTGAGGATTGTTGTGGCTCGCCGGTGTGAGGATTGTTGTGGCTCGCCGGTGTGAGGATTGTTTGTTGTGGCTCACCGGTGTGAGGATTGTTTGTTGTGGCTCACCGGTGTGAGATTGTTGTGGCTCGCCGGTGTGAGGATTGTTGTGGCTCGCCGGTGTGAGGATTGTTGTGGCTCGCCGGTGTGAGGATTGTTGTGGCTCGCCGGTGTGAGGATTGTTGTGGCTCGCCGGTGTGAGGATTGTTGTGGCTCGCCGGTGTGAGGATTGTTTGTTGTGGCTCGCCGGTGTGAGGATTGTTGTGGCTCGCTGGTGTGAGGATTGTTGTGGCTCGCCGGTGTGAGGATTGTTGTGGCTCGCTGGTGTGAGGATTGTTGTGGCTCGCCGGTGTGAGGATTGTTGTGGCTCGCCGGTGTGAGGATTGTTGTGGCTCGCCGGTGTGAGGATTGTTGTGGCTCGCCGGTGTGAGGATTGTTGTGGCTCGCCGGTGTGAGGATTGTTGTGGCTCGCCGGTGTGAGGATTGTTGTGGCTCGCCGGTGTGAGGATTGTTGTGGCTCGCCGGTGTGAGGATTGTTGTGGCTCGCCGGTGTGAGGATTGTTGTGGCTCGCCGGTGTGAGGATTGTTGTGGCTCGCCGGTGTGAGGATTGTTTGTTGTGGCTCGCCGGTGTGAGGATTGTTGTGGCTCGCCGGTGTGAGGATTGTTGTGGCTCGCCGGTGTGAGGATTGTTGTGGCTCGCCGGTGTGAGGATTGTTGTGGCTCGCCGGTGTGAGGATTGTTTGTTGTGGCTCACCGGTGTGAGGATTGTTGTGGCTCGCCGGTGTGAGGATTGTTGTGGCTCGCCGGTGTGAGGATTGTTGTGGCTCGCCGGTGTGAGGATTGGTTTTTGGTCGAGTGAGCCAATGAGCTTGATATTAATGCCCGCCGGATATACAGCGGATATTATTTTTATTATTTTTTATTATTTTTATAGTCGATTTGTAAATAATTATACCACATTTTTATTACTCTATTCTGACTTATTCCCCTCCATATGTAATATATGTAAATTTATGTATATTATGAAATAAAGACTGATTGATTGATTGACTACTACTACTACTACTACTACTACTACTACTACTACTATTACTATTACTACTACTACTATTACTACTACTACTATTACTACTACTACTACTACTACTACTACTACTACTGCATCTTACTATAATTCCTTACTTTTAATACCTCCTACTACCACTAAACTTCTACTATTCCCTTCCATCACCCCCCACTCCCACCCCCACCGCCTCACTCCTACTTAAGGGGGTAGTGCTTGTTTTTTGGTTTACTGTATATATATTTATTTATTTATTTTTTTTTTTTTTTAGTTTCTTCACTATACCTCCATCAAGCTTTACAAAACACGCCCTAGACCCCCTTTCAAGATAAATGTGTACATTTTTCGGAAGAAAAATGTCCCGGCGAAGGCCGGTTCCTCCTAATATTACAGGCTCGCTATCGCTGGCCAGGAAAAAATAGACACCTAAATGGCACGAAGGGTCTTATTATTGACAAAGACATGGGGTGAAACCTCTAGAATCGCCAAACTAATGGAACGAACGTCTTAAAATCACAAAACCAGTGGGGCTAAACATGATGGAGAAGGGGGTCCATAAAAAGCGACGTCTACCTCCTACTTAACACCCACTCCATCACTGCGCGGCACCTCGGGCGGAAAATGGAGGTAAAAGAGACGTCGGTGGGATATTGCCTCTCTCTCTCTCTCTCTCTCTCTCTCTCTCTCTCTCTCTCTCTCTCTCTCTCTCTCTCTCCTCTCTCTCTCTCTCTCTCTCTCTCTCTCTCTCTCTCTCTCTCTCTCTCTCTCTCTCTCTCTCTCTCTCTCTCTCTCTCTCTCTCTCTCTCTCTCTCTCTCTCTCTCTCTCTCTCCCCCCCCCCCCCCCCCCAGGGTACATGTATACAGAGGTTAATGTAAACGGACGTTGTGGACGCCATTGTTTTCTACCTCAGGCTCAACCCCATAGCATACCATTACTAAACCAAACTAAGTTTGGTTTTGTTTTCAGCTGATGGTAAATTGCAAAGTTCCCATCAAGATATCTCAGTTATTGTTGATGATTTTGTAGTTATGGTACCGTATATTGCAAAGTTCCCATCAAGATATCTCCGTTATTGTTGAAGATTGTGTAGTGAAATATAGTGCTAATTATATAAACATGGTGTTAATATGAAGTAGAGCCATAGTAGTATCATATATTTCCAAAAAGAAGAAATCATGAGTAAATATTGCTGATACCAAATTATTGATCAAAACATATTTGGTACCGAGACATCAGTTATTAAGCCGACTGTATACATCAAATGCCTGCATACAACCTCAATTATTCATTGTAGCTACCATATACCCTTCTTAAGCTTTACAAAATCGTCTAAATGTAGCTGAAATCGAATACATAAAGACCACCGGTATGGAAAGAGCTCTAGACACCAGTGGCAACAAAATGGCGGAAGTTTGCCGTTCTCTGTTATTATAGGGACTCCGGCTTTTGTTTTATCTGTTTCTCCTTTTTTCTCTTTCCCTGGCTTGTATCCATTCGGCCCCATTCAGCCAACTGTTTGAAGACGTTTATTCCCATTCAGGTGTCGATTTCTTCCTGGCGAGCGATAGCGAACCAGCATTGTATGGAGAAATCCGTCTTCGCCGGACACATTTTTCTATCGAAAAATGTACAAATTTAGCTTGCTGTAAAAAAAAAAAAAAATATATATATATAATATATATATATATATATATATATATATATATGTTGGCTCGCTACCGCTCGCCAGGAAAATATTGACACCTGGATGGGGGTAAACGTCTTAAAACAGTAGACTGAATAAGGCCGAATGGATACAACCCAGAGAGAGAGAGAGAGAGAGTGAGCAAGAGAGAACAAGCGAGGTGGGCTCCCTTGATATACGGACTCCGGGTACCAGCAGAAATAGCATACATTTCACCCAACACATAAATTCCACTACTCTATGGGGCGGGAAATTGAAAGTGGGGGGAGAGAGAGTATTTGGGCCAGTGACTGAAATAATACTGTAAAACTTGCAAAATAAATATTGACTGCAAAGAGAGATTGTCAGGATATTTATATGGCTGGGTGATTTCAACCCTGTTTGTTCCGAGGGGTGCCTTATTAATACCCCCCCATGTGTCGATCCATTAGTTAAGGGGAGGTATTTAGTTTGTTCCCTAGACTTCCATCAAGCTTAAAATTACACCCCCTTGACCCCCTTTCAAGATAAATTTGTACCTTTTTCGGTAGAAAAATGTCCCGGCCGAAGGCCGATTCCCCTTAAATTACAGGCTCGCTATCGCTCGCCAGGATAACATTGACACCTGAATTGCACGAAAGGTCTTAATATGGGGTGAAAGTTCTTAAAATCGCTAAACTAATGGGCCAAACGTTTTATAATATCAAAAGCAATGGGGCTAAACATGAGGGAGAAAGGGGTCAAGAAAAAAATCCCTCAAGTGGATATCTCCCCTTAAGAGTTTATGACGTATCTCACCCCCAGTAGTTTATGACGTATCTCACCCCCAGTAGTTTATGACGTATCTCACCCCCAGTAGTTTATGACGTATCTCACCCCCAGTAGTTTATGACGTATATATCTCACCCCCAGTAGTTTATGACGTATCTCACCCCCAGTAGTTTGGCGATAATAAGACTCCAACGTCCCTTGAATTTGGCTCTGTCACTCGTTTCGCTTTGGGGGAGACAGCCGTTACACAAAGCATGCCCTTTATCTCCTCCATACACATAGACAAAACACAAAAACATGTCCTGCAGCTTGAAAGACATCGGCCTTTGGTCAGGTACAAATTTAACTTGAAGGGGGTTTGGGTGGTCATTTTGTAGTGTGAGAGGAGTCTGGGAAGGCGCTATAGTTATCTTAGGAGGCCAAACTACTATGTATTGTGTAGTGTGAGAGGAGTCTGGGAAGGCACTATAGTTATCTTAGGGGACAAACTACTATGCATTTTGTAGTGTGAGAGGAGTCTGGGAAGGCGCTATAGTTATCTTCGGGGACAAACTACTATGTATTTTGTAGTGTGAGAGGAGTCTGGGAAGGCGCTATAATTATCTTAGGGGACAAACTACTATGCATTTTGTAGTGTGAGAGGAGTCTGGGAAGGCGCTATAGTTATCTTCGGGGACAAACTACTATGTATTTTGTAGTGTGAGAGGAGTCTGAAAAGGCGCTATACAG